>JAHLJS010000008.1:2474755-2592255 GCA_038502445.1 Eremochloa ophiuroides
TTCGACTTTAACCCGGAGCTCTCCGGCGACCATGTCAAGCGTCAGTTTACAGAGCACGGTGGGATCGAAGTGAAGGTAACCTGGTCAGACATCTGATGAGGTTGGGCCAGTGCCTCGCTACTCGACAGGGCGCTACCCGATAATTAAATGTGTTTTATCGTTTCCCTTTTTTGAGTGTGATTTGCTTGCAGACGGAGGTGCGGCACTATTGTAATGATCGGCTGTAGCCTTGCATAAGGCCAAAGCCGGGTACTTATATCCCATTATCAAAAAAATCCGATAATAATTGAATAAAGCCGCCCATGTGGAAATAAATCCTTTCCAGTGCTGTCTATGCCTTTCCTGCGCTGCAGTGTCTGTACTGGTACTCAACGTCCCGTACGTAGCACCCAACCATGAACTACAACCGAATAAAATTGGATCCATGACTGGATAACGTTGGGAATGAAATTCTTTTCTCCTAGAATTAAAAAAAATAAAGACAAAATATCCGCCCACTTGGCGGGCTCTGGGCGCAGCTACCCTGGCCTGGGGCTACACGAATCACCATCCGCCCCCCCCTCCCGTAATACCTCTAGTGTTAATCTTATGTATTAGGTGCTAATCATCTATATAAACATATCATTAGCATTAATCATGCGTGCATAAAGTGCATTCAAGCGTCTTTCATGTATAGTCTATCAATATGTCCTAAAAAACATACATAATTGGATAAGCTTCCGCTAATCCCAGATCGAGGGGAACATGTGCAAGGTGACTCTCTGCCTGCTAACTTGGGTTTCTAAAGAACGATTATGATGGAGTCAACCACGCATACCTTGCTGGAGAACATAAGATGGGTAAAAACATACCAGAGCTGCCCTGATGTCATCCTTATTTTGGAAATTTGTGACTAAGGTTTGTCTTGTAGTTACAGGCGTCTGGCCATCAATTTTGATACAATTCACTTTCTTTTTCTAAAATATGGTGATAATAGTTGGTCCAGATGCATCAGAAACAAGTAACATCAAATACATTATTAGATTCTTACCAAGAGATATTGTTCGATGGCCTCAATCATGTTTTGATGATGACCAAATATTAAGAACTTGCAATCTGCCTGGATGTAGATGGTAAAGCAATAGCCGTTACTTGTAAGTTTTATTTCATAATTCAAATGAGAATAAATGGGCCAACAAACGAAACAAAGATCAGCTCTAACTAAAGTTAAATCAAGTTGGTTTCAGTAAAAAAAAAATGAAAAGGAGGGATATTGCCTCCTTTTTCAAATCTTACACTGTTAAAATGTGGTCCCCAATGAAAGGAGATGCAACACAGGAAAATTATGAGGGCCATGCATAGCTAGTTGGTTGGTAAAAAATCAACAGGATTAGCTTCAGGAAGAAAGATACAATCGTCATTTGGATTCACGAAACTGGCAGTTGTTAGCAAGTTTGTGCATGAAGGTAGAACAAAACGACAATTTAATAAATAAGCTCTTTTACAGTACACAATACCATCAGGTGGTGGTATAAATTATAAGCTGTTTTTGGTATGGGTAAATTTATAATTAGCACAAATTATATTATTTGGATATCACGCTGTTTTTTTCCTCGCACGTCGTTTCCTCCCCCGCACGCCGCCTCACGGTCGTCGGCACCGACAGCAGCTTCCTCTGTTAGTCTATTAGGACCGTCTAGGTATAGATCCAGTGGGGGAATCGATGTCCATTCAGTGTAAAACAAGAAGAACGGGAGTAGATCGGGAAGGTGGGAGTACATGTGTGTTCATACCATCCGAGGGGAGAGGCTTGGAGGGGCTGGATGCAGATCCCGACGCGGCCATCACTGGTTCGTTGGTGAAGTCTGCGCACGGGCAGCGACGGTCGGGGAAGAGGTGACGCAGTGGCGACCGTTGGAGCAGTGAAGTCAGAGCAGTGCAGTGGAGACGGTGGCGGCGGCTGGTGGCGTTCCCGTCACTGGCTGCGCCCCTCTCTAGATCGGAGTTAGGGTTTGTCGGTGGGGAAGGTCGGCTCACAAGTGAACCTCGTACTGAGAGCCGCCGGCCCCCACCTCTATTTATGTTGCGCAATGTGACAGGGGCCCTCCAGCCATTAGTGGGCTGGGCGCCCCCGATCAGGGCGCGAGTCAAGGGCCCAACTAGGCCGTTGGGTCCAGTTAGGTGTGGAGATCAATCTAACATTCTCCCCCTTGATCTCTCAACATATCTTTAACTTTTAAACTTTAATACTTTTACATTTACTCATTCCATCACAAATTAGTGCATAGAGCATGCTTCATCGTCACGGTCAATCGCCGATAGATTTGACAGCTACAACACACCTTTCTGTTCTGAAACAGTAACTTAACTTTTGGGCCATGTATTTGTCCAGGAGTCACAGGCTTTCCCTTAAACCCATGCCGGCTACATGTTCCTTGAACACGTTGGGTGGTAAGCCTTTTGTAAGCGGATCCGCGAGCATCTTTACAGTACTTATGTGCTCAAGACTTATGATTTGATCCCGGACTTTATCCTTCACAACATAGTATTTTATGTCAATGTGTTTGGTAGCACCACTTGACTTATTGTTGTGAGCATACTGTACTGCTGGTTCATTATCGCAGTATAACTTCAGTGGTCTATAGATGTCGTCAACCACCTTTAAACCGGGTATGAACTTCTTTAGCCAGTTCACCTGCCCAGTGGCCTCATAACATGCAACAAACTCGGCATACATTGTGGACGATGTAGTGACGGTTTGTTTTGAGCTTTTCCATGAAATAGCTCCCCCAGCGAGAGTGAATATATATCCCGACGTCGACTTTCTGTCATCTCCCGCATAATCAGAATCTGAGTACCCCACTATATTTAGTGATTCTGATTTTCTATACGTTAACATGAGGCCTTTTGTTCCTTGCAAATAACGCAATACTTTCTTTACCAAATTCCAGTGTTCAATTCCTGGCTTACTTTGAAATCTGCCAAGTAACCCGGTTACAAACGCTAAGTCAGGGCGCGTACATACTTGAGCATATTGTAAGCTTCCGACAGCTGAAGCATATGGAACCGTTTTCATGCGATCGATCTCATATTGGTTCCTAGGGCATTGATGATCCCCATATCTGTCGCCCTTGACTATAGGAGCAGGTGAGGGACTACATTTGTGCATACTAAATTTCTTTAGAACTTTTTCAATGTATGCCTTTTGTGACAGTCCTAATACCCCTTTATTTCTATCTCGGTGAATCTCGATCCCTAGAACGAACGACGCTTCACCAAGATCTTTCATATCAAAATTTGAGGACAAAAACTTCTTTGTCTCCAGCAGTAGACTGACATCACTACTAGCAAGTAAGATATCATCCACATACAGGATTAGGAAGATATACTTTCCATTCTTAAACTTTGAATAAACACAATTATCCTCAACATTCTCTTTAAACCCAAAACTTTTAATTGTACTATCAAACTTCAAGTACCACTGTCTTGAAGCTTGTTTTAACCCATAAATCGATTTCTTAAGGCGGCATCCCAACTGTTCTTTACCCTCCATGACAAAGCCTTTCGGTTGTGCCATGTAAACATTTTCTTCTAAATCCCCATTTAGGAATGCCGTCTTTACATCCATCTGATGTAACTCTAAGTCGTAATATGCCACCAATGCCATTATAATTCTAAAGGAATCCTTACATGAGACTGGAGAAAAGGTCTCATTGTAATCAATCCCTTCTCTTTGTGTAAAGCCTTTTGCCACAAGTCGCGCTTTGAATCTTTCTATATTCCCACGGGAGTCATATTTTGTTTTGTAGACCCATTTACAGCCTACTGTTTTGGCTCCTTTAGGAATTGCTTCCAAATCCCACACTTTATTAGCACTCATTGATTTCATTTCATCTTCCATGGCTGCACGCCACTTTGATGCATGTTCGCTCCTCATGGCTTCCTCAAATGAGGTGGGATCATCTTGCATTTGAAATTCCTCTATTTGATACACTTCATAGTCATCAGGAATAGCAGGCCTTCTGACTCTTTGAGACCTTCTAGGGGCCTCCACATTTGGCACATCTTCTGTTTGAGGCTGTGATTGCTCCCCCTCATGTGTGGCAACCTGTTCTGTAGGATTTTGGACAACAGGGCCCTCATCTTCATTTTGTGTTACCACAGAAGGGACAATAACAGGTGCTGGCACCACAATGTCCTGCATCGTCGGTGCAGCAACAACAGGTAGTGAGAAAAATGGCTCCTGAATCGGATTGGGCGCATAGACCCGCTTCTCATCGAAGTTAATTTCTCGAGCTACCATGCTCCCCCTCATCATTTCGTCCTATAGGAAGACAGCATGTCTTGTTTCTATAAACTTTGTATACCTGTCTGAACAGTAGAAACGAAAACCTTTTGACTTTTCAGGGTAGCCAATAAAATGGCAACTCACTGTTTTGGGGTCCAGCTTCCCAATATTTGGGTTAAATATTTTTGCCTCAGCAGGGCTCCCCCACACACGCAAGTGATTTAGTGAGGGAACTCTTCCTGTCCACAACTCATACGGTGTTTTGGGCACCGACTTACTCGGTACCCTATTGAGAATATAAATGGCTGTCTTTAGCGCCTCCATCCACAAGCTCAATGGCAATGTACAATAACTCATCATACTTCGCACCATGTCCATCAAGGTGCGGTTGCGTCTTTCAGCAACTCCATTCTGCTGAGGTTCACCCGGCATCGAATACTGGGCTACTATGCCATTTTCCTGTAGAAACCTCGCAAAGGGTCCAGGAACTTGGCCATATGGGGTATGGCGACCGTAGTATTCACCACCACGATCGGATCGGACTATCTTAATCTTTAAATTGTGTTGGTTTTCAACTTCAGCTTTAAATATTTTGAATTTATCCAATGCCTCTGATCTATCTTTAATTGGATAAATATAGCCAAAACGAGAGTAGTCGTCTGTGAATGTTATGAAATAATCAAAACCATCCACACTTTTCACAGGAAAAGGACCACAAATATCTGTGTGGATGATCTCTAAAATTCCCGCGCTTCGTTGGCACCTTTCTTTATTGTCTTTACATATTTTCCTTTGATACATTCTCTACATTGCTCTAAGTCAGAGAACTCTAATGGAGGAAGAATTTCATTCTTTATTAATCTCTCTATCCTCCTCCTCGAAATATGGCCTAAACGATAGTGCCATAATTTTGACGATTCATTTTGAGTTCTCTTTCGTTTTCTATTTTCATTTGCAGACGAGAGCACGCTTTCATTGTTGCACGCAACGTTACCATTATCATATACAACATTCACATCATCACGCAATGTTAACAAATAAAGCTTATCATGTAAGATAGCATTACCAACACATTCATTATTAAATGTTATCTCACATTTGCCATTTCAAAAATGACAACCAAAACCATCTTTGTCCAAAGCAGAAACACTAATCAAATTTCTATTCAAAGAGGGAACATAAAGGACATTTGTCAATAAAAGAATGAAGCCATTGGGAATCGCCAGAGGAACATCGCCAACAGCTTCAACATCTGCTAGGACTCCATTCGCGACTTCAATGTGTCTTTCGTTTCTTTGCGTAGTTCTCGTCAAACGGAATCCCTGCAAGGAATTTGCAACATGAATAGTTGCCCCTGAGTCAATCCACCAAGTACATTTTGAATAATTCACATACAGGGATTCATTTACAAACGTGATAACGTTCTCACCTTTGTTTGCCATGATCATCTTTAGGAACTTGGGACAGTCTTTCTTGTAATGTCCCTTTTCCTTGCAGTAAAGACATTGATCTTTTTCCACTTGAAGATTCTTTTGCTGATGCTGAGGGGGCTTGCCCTGCTGGTGCATTGGAGCCTTTCCCTTCCAGTTAGGATTAAAGTTCTTTTTCTTGTTCACATAGTGGATAGAACCACCATTTGCAACCTTAATCCTTTCCTCCTCTTGCACACACATGGCAATGAGCTTCTCCATGTCCCATTTTTCAGGCTGAGCATTGTAGTTGACAACAAAAGTGTCAAACTCTTTTGGCAAAGAAGCAAAAACCAGATGGATAAGAAACTGGTCTTTGATGCCCAAATCCATTGGCTTTAGCTTATTTGCCAAATTGCTCATTCTCAGTATATGCTCTCTAATGCCACTGCCACCTCCAGTGTACCTTTCTGTGACCAGCTGTTTAATCAGCTGGGTAGCATATGTCTTTGAAGAACCAGTGAACTGATTCTTTATCTTTTCAAGGTACTCAGTGGCTGTGTCACACTTTTCGATTGAACCCGCAATTGCAGGCTCAATGGTGTTCTCTATCACTGCCTTACATTTCTTGTTGGCAATGACCCATAGCCTATGCTGAAGTTGATAGGCCTCCACTTTGGACTGGTAATCCCTTTCTTTAGTCTGCCAAGCAGCATCAGCCTCATCACCCCTCACGGGTTGCACAGGCTCTGTGGGACACGGTGTGGAGATAACCCAATCTACCTCACCAAGGACAAAAGCCAGTTCAATCTTTTGCTTCCATTGAACATAGTTGTCACCTTTGAGAGGAGGAATATCCTTAATAGCAGCCATTAAGGAATATCCGCCTGAAATTACCATTCATAACAGTGAGAACATAATAAAAACAATAATAATTTCATGCCTTAATTCCAACGTTGGTCAAAAATAAAGCATACAATTATTTATGCATTAAATCTACATCACCGTTGGACAGAAATAGAGATAATATATAATTTAAACCATTAACATCATAATATTGCAATTAATCAACGTTGGTCAGAATAATAACAATATTGTAATGCACAGAAAATATTACTTTATCACTTTTCTTTTAAAATTAGATTCTCCCGTTGGTTCGAATTTAATAATAAAAGATATAACAATTAACTTTCGCAGCGGAAACATGAAACAATTCTTTAAACAGTATATTCCAGAGGCATTTCATCAATATTCAACTTTTCTATGAACAAGATTAACGTTGAACAAAAATTGTTCAAAGAATAAAATACATTTAATCAACATTGCTTCTGGAACAAATAAAAGGAAGCAGTACAGTTCATTCGGTCTGCAACCGAGCAGTCAATCAGCCAGCCAATCGCGAGCGAGCCATCCAAAACAGCAATCGCGTGCAGCCCAGCTGCATCTTTTTTTTTAAAAAAAAATAAATTTATTTGCAGTCTCTGCTCCAATTGCCCGCAGCACAAGGGCAGTGCGCAGCTCCGGTTACGACTTACGACCATCGGCCGAACGCACGCGCACCCGCTCTCGCCTTAACGTCGCCCAGCAACCTGGGCCTGGGCTGGCAAAGCACTCTCCCGCCTGGGCCAAATGTGGCCCGACACAGCATCGGCAGATCAGAGCCGACCAGTTGCATCTGACGGCCAGGAGCGAATATCGGGAGTATAAAAGACCTCCAGCCGTCTGTAACCCTAACCCCATTTCATTTCCTTCTTTTCTGTTCCAGTCGCACCAGCAGCCGGACGGCTCCGGCCATGGAGGCCATCGTCGACGGAGGAGGATGCCGCCACCGGGCCAAGTCCGACCGGCTCCTCCGCTCTTCCTTTCCTTTCCACTCTTCTCCTCCCCACTATTCTCATCTCAGCACGTTTGCCGAGCGGCGGCCACCCATGGTGGCTGGAAGAGAAGGTGATGGCGCGACTGTGGGGCCCCTCGCCGGTGCGCGCACTCGCCCATGGCTGAGTGCGCCGCCGTCGAGCGGCCTTGCAGGCGCGCCCTGTTCCGTTCCAAAGACGCGCACGGCGGCTCGGCTTCTTCCCGCGCACCGACTGAGCGGCGGCGCGGTTCAACTATCCGCGTAATGGCAGTTGCAGCGGCGTGGAGGGTCCCTGGTAGGGCCCATCACCCGATCTGTTTTTTTTCCTCTGTTAGGGTAAGGTTTGACTTTCTGTTCGATCCAAAAATAAATCGATTTTCGTTCTTTTCTTTTTCCCGATCTAGATCTACATCTAGAGAGGCGTCCGATACCATTGTTAGTCTATTAGGACCGTCTAGGTATAGATCCAGTGGGGGAATCGATGTCCATTCAGTGTAAAACAAGAAGAACGGGAGTAGATCGGGAAGGTGGGAGTACATGTGTGTTCATACCATCCGAGGGGAGAGGCTTGGAGGGGCTGGATGCAGATCCCGACGCGGCCATCACTGGTTCGTTGGTGAAGTCTGCGCACGGGCAGCGACGGTCGGGGAAGAGGTGACGCAGTGGCGACCGTTGGAGCAGTGAAGTCAGAGCAGTGCAGTGGAGACGGTGGCGGCGGCTGGTGGCGTTCCCGTCACTGGCTGCGCCCCTCTCTAGATCGGAGTTAGGGTTTGTCGGTGGGGAAGGTCGGCTCACAATGAACCTCGTACTGAGAGCCGCCGGCCCCCACCTCTATTTATGTTGCGCAATGTGACAGGGGCCCTCCAGCCATTAGTGGGCTGGGCGCCCCTGATCAGGGCGCGAGTCAAGGGCCTAACTAGGCCGTTGGGTCCAGTTAGGTGTGGAGATCAATCTAACATCCTCAAGCCGTTCGCCGCCGACCACATCATGGTCGCGTCGGGCCAGACCGTGGACGCGCTCCTCCACGCCGGCCGCGCCCCGAACAGTGTGGCGGCCGCTACTACATGGCTAAGAGGACGTTCCAGACGCAAGACTTCCCTGTGGCGCCCCTGCCAGGGCACCGGCCACCGGTCGCCGCACCCCCAAGATTGGAGGGCGCCTCGTCCCGGTGCCCCTGCACGGCCACTGGCCTAGCGCGCCTGCCCAGCCACCTGACGGCCACTACGAGTACCAACGAAAACGCGGGAAAGTGCCGCGGGCGACCCTCGCAGCAGCAGAAGGTGAGTCCATCCGTCATCCGAGTACCAAGGCAAGCGCCGGCAAGGGGTGGTGCCGACCTCGCAGCATCAAAAGGTGATCTCAACCGTGTACCAAGGCGGCGACCTGATAGCAGGAGAAGCTGAACCCAACCGTGCATGCTTAGTTCATTCAGCTACGAGTATATGAGGATTGACATGTACCTGTAGTTACCTGAATATTTGATTGGGATTTTAGGGGCTCAAGTGGCATTTTGCTAGCTTAGTTTAATTTCTTGACCATCATTGGTGATGCATGTGATATAATTAAAGTACATTTAGGAATGTATGAAAAAATTATGAATTTGGACAAAAATATGTGATATAAACAACTGGTCCTGATGCTCTTAATTCATTCATCTCTGAATTTGCGATGATCTGGGGAAATTTATATAACATACATGCATATGTGTGTGCTTTCTTCAAAGTTATTAGCTTCTCACTGATTTTAACTTAATATAACATTGAGGCCCTCTCGCTGAATAGATGACAGTACAAAATAACAGAGACGGAAATGAGCATGGATGTTAATATTAATTCACTAGAGTAGTGGTGTAACTATCATACGTAGAAAGCTCCAGCATAGAAAGTTTGGTGCAGAGCAGGTCTAAGTTCCCTGCGAGCAGGTAGTAAGGCACATATTCGTAACATCCAATGATTAGACGTGTCTTTAGTTGGCATATCACAAAGCATATACACACTAACACACACATGGCTCAAGGCTACTACAAATGCCAAAATGCTACAGTATCACGCAAAAGTCTAACGAACCCCTCCATTTCTAGGGCTCATCTTCAGGTTGCATCTGCATAGGTAGAGGCATCAGGCCAGCACTGCAGAAACTTCACGATAAGCTTTGATGCAGGAACATTTATCATCAATTGATAAGCAGGTCAGCCAACAATGTCTTCCTCACCTTGACGGCAGCATCCTGAACATACAAAAGGGGAAAGCAATAATCAGGACATATATATGAGTATGAATTGGTAATTAGAGTTCAGTGAGAGCAAGTCTAATAATACAGCCCACCAGCAGGCTGTATGACTTTGCCATGTCATATACAGCCAGCTAACAGCCCACATGTATAGTGGTTTGGCTGAGACACAGGCTAAATTATTAATGCCAGGCCCACCTCCTTCTCTCACAAAGTTCCTAAGAACCTGTGTATCAGCTGGCTGCAAGCTAACAGCCCGTCTCTCTTCTCTTTCCTCCAACTCATCACAAAAATGATGCTGCATCTCTTGCAGCCTGCTTACATCACCTTATAATACTTGCTCTGAGGAGAATACCACCAAGAAGTTCTTCTATCAGGAGCTCGTCTCCGATGTAGTCAAATGTGGATGCAAAGTAGCATAGAAATGCCACTGTCGACAGCATCCTGAACATATAAAAGGGGAAAGCAATAATCAGGACAAATATATGAGTATGAATTGGTAATTAGAATTCAGTGAGGAGAATACCCCCATGAAGTTCTTCTGTCAGGATCTCGTCTCTGATTTAATCAATTGTGGATGCAAAGTAGCATAGAAATGCCACTGTCGAGCAACGATCCGCTGCAAATTTAGCAGAATTGCGTGTGCAAACAGATATGCAACATGTAACGATCTATGTGGGTGATCCAGCCTGCTACCACAAAAAATTCATCCGATCGCAGAGCCCTGACCCCTGAGTCCCTCACTAGCAGCACGGTAATGAGCGGAGTCGGTGACGGTGGCGGCGGCGCGCAGGCATGCAGCACCTCCTGAGTCCTCCACCGCCGTCTCCTGTGCGCCCATATCGCAGAGGAGTCAGTGTGAGAGTGCGGCGCGCCCCGCCCGGATCCAGCCGCTCCGACGCACACTCGTCGCCGCCGTCCCGCGCCGGTCGATGCTATTCGCGCGGACCCACCCTACTCATCGGTGGCAGATGCTCGCGCTGGTCCGCGCGCCATCCCCACCACTCCGATGTGCCTGGACGCCGTCCCCCACCGCGCCGTCGCCGCACGCCGCGTTGCCGCGGCGCCGCCACCAGTGCGAGTGCGAGACGAACGGATGAGAAAGAAATGAAGAGATAAGGAATAAAGGGAAATGAAGGAATGAAAATTAAGAAAGATTTGATATATTTCAATAATGCCACTTGACATATTTCCAATCATACCCTTATACCACGTATACTTCTCATGTATACTACCTATACCATAGCTGAAGGTTTTAGTAGTGTACAATTAATCTCAACCGTCGGATCCTTTCATACTGGTATAAAGTATTGTGTACCGTAAAGAAACTCAATATTATGCCCCACAAAATCTATTATCTCTGGTTTTAGTAGCCTGGTCTTAGAAATTAACGATAGGGGGCAAAAAAAAAAAAAATGTACCCTGGGAGGGATCCTGCATGTCAACCAGTGTAGCTGTTTTCTCCTTTAGTATTACTCATGTCTCCTAAAATTGAATAGCAAGACTGGAGGAGCCTAGCCAGCTATCCCCCAAAATCTTACTACTTTTTTCACTATTACTACTTTTTTCCCATTTTAGCTACCTTTGCTGCCCACAACGCCCCTTTCCGATGTGCTGCCCCATAATTTTTTGTTCCATTTTTTTCCCCTAAAGGCAGGTTCTCATAGGTCTATTTTGTTTTATTCACGGGTATTTTTATAAAGCCTAAAGTTGTAAGATACATAAATCTTTAATATAAGAGAAATGCTCTGGTGGTCCTTAATTCCCATGAGATTAGCACGAATATTAAAGCAGCCACCTGATTAATTAAGTTTTTTTCCTGCTAGGTTCTGTTTGGACCCGGCCCTACCCATGCCCTAATGTTGCCCAAGGCCCGTCCAGTCCAAACGTTCAGTCGAATCACCCAGTCCAGCATCTAGCCGTCGGAGCCTAGATTTCGTTGTCCCCACCGCCATATTTCCTCCCCCGCATTCTCCCTCTGATCCTCTCACCATTTCTCCTTTATCGCGCTGAGCACAGAAGGATGGCGCCAAGTGCAGGCGAAGGGACTGCGGCGACCTCTCTTCGCGGTTTCAGCACCTTCCCCAGGTGCCTCTTTGCCCGCTCGTGATCTGCACCGCCAGACGCGGGGCGAAGCAAGCGGTTCGAGGGCACTGTGGCGTGGCGGTGTCGGCGAGGGCACTGTGGCGTGGCGGGATGGGCCGCTGGTGCTTGCCCGAGCTGGACTGGGACGCGAGGACAACGGCGGGAGCAGCACCCGCGCGGTGCAGTTCAGGTGATCGCGAGCCCACTCCACGCTCGCGCGCGACCGCGAGCCAGCGCGCCGCGGAGCGGAGGCGGCGATCCGTGGGCAGGCGAGACATCTTTCCACCAGTTCTCGGCGGTCCATGGGCAGTTGGGCACCGTCCTTCAGGGCTGCAGGAGCGCAAGTGCCGGAAGCCGGGTGCAGGACAGCAGGAACCTGAAAATGGCCATGGAATCGTACATCAGCTGGAGCCTGGAGACAGAGGAGTGTGTGCGTGGAGTAGCTTGCTCTGCTCATCCAGGTAAGAGCAATTGCATGATTGCATCTACACCTGTGCATCCGAGACATCCATCCAATTGCAGATCATCCAAGCTTATTAGCATTGGAACGTATGACTGATAAATTAATGGTCATGAGCCATGTAGTGATGTGGCAAAAAAGGAAAGAACCTGATTTGTTTTCTACTCTCTCCTAGAAAAACTAAAACGAGCTATAATTTAGAATGGAGGAACTATAATTTGGAATGGAGGGTTGTTTTCTTGACCCTACACATCTTCTACTGCCCATACAAATACACCAAAATTTTCTTTCCTAGATCCACCCCATCAAATACCTCACTGAGATATGCATTCTTTTTTTTTTTTGACGTCCAGATATGCATTCTTAGTGTACCCCATGTTGTACCCATAGAAATCCTCCTTCTACCTTATGAACCGTCGAGATCTCCTCATTCTCATTTTCTCTCACTCACTCACATCTGACGGTCGAGGACGGCCGGATCATCCCTCACCTGCAGCGGAGAGCGGACTGACGGGCCCGAACTCCTCTCTTTCAAAGTTTCAAAAAAACTCCCTCTCTCTCTCTCTCTCTCTAGCTCTCGCTCTCTGTCTCACCTCCGGCCTCCGCAGATCCAGTGCATCGGCGTGGGTGTTCCACCCCGAGGATCTCCGGCGTCGGCGTCGCAGCCCCGATGAACGGAGGCGACTACCAGGGCCCAAGGCGGCGGCAGGGCGCTGTGCTGGTGCACACGCCGCCCCCTCTTCCCTGCGGATTGACGCTGGTGGAGAGAAGAGGAGGAGAGAGGAGGGGTGGGCGCCAAGGCGGATCCGAGAGGCGAGGCAACCAACGAGATGGACGACGAGGCTCGGGTGGTCGGTGAAACCCTAGTTCCGTCCTGCGGCGGCTGCGCGTGCGGCGTCCGGTGCCTGCCCGGTGGTGGCTCTACCCACGGACTGCTTCGTAGGCGGGCCGATCTTGGCTGCGAGCCTGGCCCCAGGTCAAGCACAGGCAGGGCAGGGGTCGCTCGAGGGAGCTGGGCGCCTGGGCACATGGCTCATGGCTGGCGATGGTGCTGGCAAGAGGCAGGGGTCAGGAGCAAGCCAAGCAGCGAGCACTAGGGCGGCAGCAGCCAGCGGTGGCGACAGAATGGGTGAGCAACAAATTCACAGAGCTTTTCCCATTTCTAATTTTGTAGAGCAATTAACATTGTTACTTATAGGTCGACAGATTGTATCATCTAGGATGTTTGAGGACATTGGCCGGAACTATGGATATTTTCCTGATCCAACAAACGTGTATGTGGTCAAGTGCAAAATGTGTGTGAAAGATGCTCGCTCTAATGCTCTTCGAGCTGCCAGGACAAGAAGGCCATATGATAATTATCTATGCGTGTCTATCATCGTATTGTTCATTGTTGCTTCTTGTTGGTTTGTTGCTCATCTATATTTGTACACTTGCCCTGTGTTGTGTTGCTTTCACAGTTATCCAGTGTGTTGCTACGGTTTGGAGCTATTAAATATCACCTTTATTTTTTTTTCTAACTACCACATTATCGACGAGTTCCTTTTTAGTTTCAGTTAGTGCTTCCTACCTAGAAGATGTCAGCTACCAGAGTACCATGGTTCTGCTTAGGGGACAAAATTATGCATATGGAGGAAAAGGGGGATAATGGGCATATTGCACAGCTGTTCTTGTACCTCTGCACCTGTTTTGCCATTCAAAATTGTTATGATGAAGCACACAGATGAAACAATATCATTTGCTTTAATCCAACTCTGGCTAAATGTGTTCAGAATATAATTTGCTTGGCTCATTTGGCACTTCGACCAAATTAGCATCTTCTACCTGCATCAGATGCATAATAGTGTATGGTTGAAAAGTTCCCAATCTTTTTTATTGTGAGAGGTGCAGATCCATATAATCTGTTTTTTAGACTATGAATTTAATCAAAGTTGACATGGGAGACAGTCTTGTTATATTTAGTATATTATTTAATACCTTATAAGCTTGAAACCACATCATATAGTCCAGTAGCAAGTCTAGCAGATAGTTACATATCCAGTATGAATCACCCTGATTAGGATTGTTGAGTCAATTCTATAATCTGGGTTTTTTTTTTTTTTTTTTTTTTTTTTTTTTTTTTTTTGTCTTTTCCCATACATGAATATTTAGTTTTCATTTCTGTTTTTTTCCTCATATCTGTCCAGGCTGATCCTTTTGGATAAGTAAGTTTCAGTGGAATTGCTACCAAAATTTAACACTGATGTTTTTTTTGTCGCCTTTCCTCATATCGACGGTTGCTGGTGTCGACCCCTTCCGCCTGCTAGATCACAAGTTCCGCAGTGTGGCTGTGGAACTCCGTCGATGGAGCAATTCCAAGATTGGCAGTATCCGCCTCCAGCTTGCGGTTGCTCGCGAGGTCATCTTTCGCTTTGATGGGGAGCAGGAGAAGAGGGTGCTGCATGACTGGGAACTCAACATGTACCGCGCGCTCAAAGTGAGAGTGCTTGGGCTGGCTTCTTTGTCACGCACCATCACCAGGCAGCGGGCGCGAATCCTGTTCCTGCAGGAGGGGGACTGTTACGATCCCAATAGGATAGCGAGAGGGGGTGCCGGCGTACACGCACGGCGATGGAGCACGGCGGCGCCGCCTCGAAGAAGATCGTGAGGAAGAAGGCAAGTTTTGTTTTAATTCTTATTCGCTGTCCTCCCAACCTCCCACACAGCGTGTACTTGATTCAACATAAAATGGGCTAAGCCCAGTTAATACACCCCAGCGGCACGCAGGCCGTCTTATGGGCCAGAAAGCTAGTGTAGCCCAATAACTCTGCTTGGCTTTAGGCCCAGTATGCGACATTCCCCCCTCTTTAAGATGCAGCGTGTCCTCGTGCTGCTGAAGATGCAGACACCATTGGCAACAGAGCAGAAACAGATGATGATGGCTCCCAGGTCGCCCAATGCGCACGCAGGACATGGCTCACGCTGCACCAGAACCGAAGGAACCACATGACAACCAATCAACTGAAGGCGTTTAGCAAGTACCTGAGTTGGAGGCAGCGTTGCCATGGTAGACAGTAACTGCAACTCTGCGTCTGCTGACAATGGAGCATCAGGAGGAAGTGCCTTCTTCAACTGAGACACATGAAGAACTGGGTGGATCTTACTGGTTGCAGGTAATTGGAGTTTGTATGCTACGGTGCCAACCTTCTGAAGAACCAGATAGGGCCCAAAGTACTTGTAGCTAAGCTTGAGATTAACTCGACGTTGAACAGACTGCTGGATATGAGGTTGGAGTTTGATATAAACCCAGTCACCCACCTCAAAAGTTCTCTCAGATCGCTGCTTATCTGTTTGATGTTTCATTCGTTGTTGCGCCCTGTTGAGGTTGTGCTGTATATGTTGAAGCATTGTGTTTCTGGACTGAATCCATGCATCCAGATCTAACACTGAGCAGGCATCTTGTACAGTAATTCCAAAGTGTTTAGGAGGATACCCATATAATGCTTCAAATGGAGTGAGACCATGAGCACTGTGATAGGTGGTATTGTACCAAAACTCCGCTAGAGAAATCCAAGTGGTCCACTTTTGAGGACAAGCGTGCACCATACATCTAAGATAAGTTTCTAAGCATTGGTTTAACCTCTCGGTTTGGTCATCGGTTTGAGGGTGATAGGTGGAGCTCATGTTGAGTGTTGTTTCTGTGAGTCTGAAAAGCTCTTGCCATAGGGCACTAGTGAAAACCCTATCCCTGTCAGAAACGATGACAGAGGGCATACCATGGAGCTTATAGATGTTGGCTAAGAAGGTTTGAGCTACTGTGAGGGCAGTATATGGGCGGGTCAAGCAAATGAAGTGTGCATATTTGGTGAGTTTATCAATGACTACTAGGATGGTGTCAAAAGACTTGGATTTGGGTAATCCCTCAATGAAATCTAAACTGATTGTATGCCAAGCATTAGGTGGGACAGGAAGGGGCTGTAGAAGCCCTGGTAGTTTACAATGCTCAAGTTTGGCTTGGGCACACACTTCACAGGCATGGACATAATCAGTAACAAATTGTTTCATATTAGGCCAAGCAAAGAGTGATTTCACCTTGTGATATGTAGCAGTGATGCCACTGTGACCACCCAATCCACTGGAGTGCAGAGCTAAAAATACAGCTTTATGAGCTTCAGCATGACTACTCAGCCAGATCCTTCCCTTGTATTTGATGATTCCATCTTGAAGTGAAAAGCCTTTATCATTAGTGCCAGACAGACTGAGTTCAGCAAGGAGTTGTTTAGTAGAATCATCTTGATTGTAGCCTTCAAGAATTATCTCCAGCCATTTTGGTGTGCAAGTGGAAACAGCATTAAGTTGCAGAGGCTCTATTTGTCTGGATAGGGCATCGGCAGCTTTATTTTCCAGGCCCTTTTTATACAGAATCCTGTACTGTAACCCGATGAGTTGATAAATGCCTTCTGTTGCATGCCTTCATGCAGCTTTTGCTCTCCCAAGTGGATGAGACTTTTATGATCCGTAGCTATAGTGAATTGTCTGTGCTGTAAATATGGTTTCCACTTGCTATTGGCCAAGATGACTGCCATGCACTCCTTCTCATATGTGGAGAGTGCCTGGGCTTTAGGACCCAAAGCCTTACTGATGTAAGCCACAGGGTGATTGCCTTGTGATAGTACAGCTCCAATTTCCAAGGAAGAAGCATCTGTTTCCACTGTGAATGATTGATTGAAGTCAGGGAGCACAAGAACAGGTGCTGAAATCAATGCTTGCTTTAAGTTGTCAAAGCATGTTTGATGTTGTGGAGTCCAATGGAATAGGGTATCCTTCTTTAACAAATCAGTAAGGGGTTTACTAATCAGCCCATAGTTCTTAATGAACTTCCTGTAGTATTCGGATAGCCCCAGAAATCAAGTTGCCTGAGATCAGTAGGAGTTGGCCATTGAGCAACTGCATCAATTTTCTTGGGGTCAGTGGCCACCCCTTGGGCACTGATAATATGTCCTAGATACTCCAATTGTTGCTGCCCAAAGGAACATTTAGACTTTTTCAGGAGCAATTTGTGCTGATCCAATATTTGGAACACCTGTTGCAGATGTTCTAAGTGAGCTTCTAGTGTTGGGCTGTAAATGAGAATGTCATCTACAAAAACCAGGACATACTTGCGCAGTAGGGAGCTGAAAACTGTGTTCATTAATGACTGAAATGTGGCCGGCGCGTTGGTCAATCCAAACGGCATTACCCTGAACTCCCAATGGCCGTTGTGTGTTCTGAAAGCTGTTTTGGCTTCATCAGCAGGATTAAGGCGTATCTGATGGTACCCTGAACGCATATCCAGCTTGGTAAACCATGCAGCACCATGAAGCTCATCTAACAATTCGTCGACTACAGGAAGTGGGTACTTATTTTTGATTGTAATATTGTTCAACTGCCTATAGTCAACGCAGAAACGCCAACTTCCATCCTTTTTCTTGACCAAGATGACCGGAGAAGCAAAAGGACTATGGCTGGGCCGAATTATACCATTGTTGAGCATTTCTTGTATCTGTCGCTCAATCTCATCCTTTTGTGTAGGGCTGTAACGATAAGGTTTGACATTTACAGGCTTTACACCTTGTAGCAGAGGAATTGAGTGGTCAAAATCTCGAGGAGGAGGCAGTGTATCGGGCTCTTTGAACAAGTGACTATTACTGTCCACTAGGTGTTGTATTGATGCTGGTACTGCAACATGTTCCAGGACAGGTTTGTCTTCACACAGATACACCATCTGAGCAATGCCACCTTTCCTGATGAGCCCTTTCAGTTTTCTTGCTGGAACCTTGGGACAGCTAGAAAGAGAATCTTTAACACCTTTGAGACTGATTCTTTTCTGGTTGTGAGTGAATCTCAACAGTTTTCGTTTCCAATGGATCCACATGGGGCTAAATTGTTCCAACCAGTCCATTCCTAGGACAACATCATAGAATGGCAGTGGAAGGACATGAACATCAGTGGTAAAAGTATGGCCCTGAGTCCAAAAGGTGAAACCTACCACTTTCTCAGTACTTTGAAGCTTGGCACCATTTGCCACAGCCACTTGTACTGGAGTAGTTGTACTGACTGAACAGTTCAAAGAGTGAGCTGTCCTCTCACTGATGAAAGAGCATGTGCTTCCAGAATCAATAAGGATTAGTAACTGTTGCTTGTTAACAAGAGCACTGATCTTAATGGTCTTCTTGCCCTGGACCCCAACAGCAGCACAGTGTGATAGAGAAAACACCTCATCTTCACTAGAGGAATCTGAAGCCAGTGATGATGAAGCATCAGTTGGTCCCTTGTCAGGAAAAACCTCCAAGAATTCCTCCAAAACATGGAGAGAGACCTTTTCTGGACATTTGTGGTTCTTCCCCCATTTTTCACCACATTTCATACAGAGTCCTTGGGCACGACGCTGAGCTCTGAGATTGGCCAATTTGTCTTCCCATTTGGGTTTAACTTCATCAGATGGAATTGGACCCATTATGCCTGGATTGACATTTGGTGTATGCTTGGTCTGAAATCTGGTGAAATCCCTGTTAGAGCATTTGACATAAGGTTTGCTGTGAGAGTCCAGAACTTCAGCCTGCATTAAAGCCAGTGAAAGCGCCACATCAACTGTTCTCGGCTTATGCAAAACTATAGCCGATCTGATGTCAGGAAATAGGCCTTGCATAAATTTGCTTACAAAGAAAACATCATCCAGATTACTATTGTGGACTAACACCCTATGCATAGCAGTTTGAAATCTATCATAGTACTCCTGGACATCAGATGTTTGTTTGATGCTTAACAACTCTTGCATGGAATTATGATAGAGGTCCTTACCAAATTTAGTTTCTATAGCCACACACAATTCTACCCAATTATCAATCCTATGCTGTGCTTCATACGTTTGAAGCCAGAGAGCAGCATGACCCTTAAAATGCATTGTGGCATACTGAGCCCAACGGTTAACAGGAACATTGAACATGTCAAGTGTTTCTCAGCTTTTTCCTTCCATACTCTAGGGTGGGATCCATCGAATTTAGGAAAATTAGCTTTAGGTAAACGAGGTTCATGATGCATATGAGCGTTTTGATGAAACACAAAAGCATTGACCTCGGGGGATTGAGAAGTGGAGCCATAGAACTGACCATTGGCCAGGGGTTGAAGGGAGGCCAGAGCCCCCGAATCAGACCCCTATGGAAGCTGTGCGACGCCGTGGCCTACGGCCCGCCCCCCATCCTCGCGCTTCGGGGCCAGAGACGGAGCGGCCGTGGGAGCCGCTTCCAACGCCTCCACACGCGACGTCAGGGCCGTGATGCTTTTGCTGAGCTCGGTGGCGAACCGATCAACGTCCGGGCGCCACCGATTGAATGCCTCAAGGAGCTTCATCATTGAGTCCATCTGCGTCGCCAGGCCATCGAGTTTCTCCTCCGCCGTAGCCATGCGAGCGGTCAGAGTAGGTCCGCGCGCCAGTGGAATGGATGGTGGTGGTGGGGTTGGTGGTGGATCTGCGACGGAGGTGCTGGAGGCAGTAGATCGGCGGTGATGACGAGCTCTTCCCAAACGCCTCACTGGATTCAACCGTACAGCTGTAACTCCACGGGATTTTACAAATCCAGGTGCAGAGAATCGATCGACGCGGCTTCTGATACCAGATGTACACGCGCGGCGAGAGGGGGTGCCGGCGTACACGCGCGGCGATGGAGCACGGCGGCGCCGCCTCGAAGAAGATCGTGAGGAAGAAGGCAAGTTTTGTTTTAATTCTTATTCGCTGTCCTCCCAACCTCCCGCACAGCGTGTACTTGATTCAACATAAAATGGGCTAAGCCCAGTTAATACACCCCAGCGGCACGCAGGCCGTCTTATGGGCCAGAAAGCTAGTGTAGCCCAATAACTCTGCTTGGCTTTAGGCCCAGTACGCGACAGGGACGCTAATACGAAATTCTATCACTTGCAAGCCTGCCACCGGAGGAGACAGAACCGCATCGAGGCATTGCGGGTTGAGGGAGCCCAAGTCGTCTCTGACCAGACGATGGCCGATGCTCTGTATGAGCACTACAACGGATTATTGGGAACCAATTTTTCGAGGTCCAGACGCATCGATCTGCAGCAGATTGGTGTTCCCTCGCTCCAGTTGGATGAGCTTGAGGTCCTCTTCACTGAAGATGAGGTCTGGAACGTCGTCAAGGAACTACCGAATGAGAAATCCCCTGGCCCGGATGGGTTTACTGGAATGTTTTACAAGGTAGCTTGGGACATAATCAAGGTGGATATTATGCATGAGATCAATGCCTTCTGGTCACAGGATTTTAGAAGCCTATACCACCTTAACGATGCGTACATGATACTTCTAAAGAAGAAGGAGCAGGCAGAGGAGATTAGAGACTACAGGCCCATTAGTCTCATGCACAGCTTCGGGAAGTTGTTGACGAAGTGCTTGGCCAATCGGCTAGCGAGGGTGCTGGACAGCTTGGTGCATCGCAACCAAAGCGCGTTCATCAAAGGACGTAGTATTCATGATAATTTCCGGGACGTCCAGTTGTCGTGCAAGGAGATCCATAGACGTCGGTCGACGTGTGTGCTGCTCAAGATTGATGTGGCAAAGGCTTTCGATTCCGTCGCTTGGGTGTTTCTTCTGGAAGTTTTGCAGCACATGGGCTTCGGCTTGAGGTGGAGAAATTGGATTGCGGGTATTCTCTCAACGTCGGGCACCAATATGATGCTCAATGGATGTCCGGGAAGAAGAATTTGCCACGCACGGGGGTTGCGTCAAGGAGACCCCTTATCACTGATGCTTTTTGTGTTGGTCATGGAGGTCCTCAACCGTCTCCTTGGTTGGGTCGAGCAACATGGGTTCCTGACGCCAATCGGTGGCCTGCGGGGTTCTCGCGTCAGTCTCTACGCCGATGATCTGGTGGTGTTCGTGGTGCCGAATGAGCGTGACCTGTTGACCGTGAGGGCTGTGCTGTGCATCTTTGGTTTGGCGTCGGGCCTTTTTTCAAACTTGGAGAAGAGTGTAGCTACTCCCATGCACTGTGCGGCTGAGGACATCGCCTGAGTACAGGAGATACTGAGCTGCCGAATGGAGACCTTTCCGTGCCAATACCTTGGAATCCCGCTGTCCGTCTACAAGCTCAGACGTTCTGAGGAGCGGTTTCTCATCGACAAGGTTGCGGCTCGGATTCCGGGCTGGAAGGGGAGCATGCTCAATGTCGCGGGAAGGACGGCGCTTGTCAAGGCTACACTGTCCTCCATTCCAATTCACACTTCTATCGCCCTATGCCTGTCTCCTTGGGCTATCGATATGATTGATAAGCTGCGACGTGCATTTGTTTGGGCGGGCACGGACAAGGTCACTGGAGGTCAGTGTAAGGTGGCATGGCCAAAGACGTGTATGCCAAAGGAGCTAGGAGGCCTCGGCATCTCAGATTTGAGGCGGGCTGGAGTGGCTCTGCGTGTGCGCTGGGTGTGGCGTGATCGCAGCTGTGGACGCCTGCCGGCGACGAGGGAGAAGGCGGTCCTGGCTCTGTTCCAAGCCGCTACTGTGGTGACTCTCGGAAACGGTGAGTCCACTTTCTTTTGGACGGACAAGTGGATCGGTGGATCCAGCATCGCGACCCTAGCTCCAAATGTTTTCGCTGCTGTGCGCCCAAGGAGAAGGATGACTTCGGTGGCAGAGGCCCTGAACGGGAGTGCATGGGTGAGACACATTGATGCAGCACCATCTATGCAGCTCCTGTACGAGATTGATCTCATTTGTGATCTTCTGGAGGATGTGCACCTCTCTTAGCAGCCTGACATCTTTTCTTGGAGGCTCTCCGCGGACAACTGCTACTCAGCGGCTTCTGCGTACGGAGCCATGTTTCTCGGATCGTCGCCGGTCCTAGGGGGCTAAGCACATCTGGAAGACGCCCGCCAATCCGCGGGTCCGGTTCTTTTTCTGGCTGACCATGCACGGATGATGCTGGACTGGAGACCGTCGGTTCCGCCATGGACTACAATCCTCAAACGAGTGCATCATGTGTGGACAGGAGCCGCACCCTAGCGCAGGCAGAGGCCCCCGCGTCCTCAGCGACTCCGGCGCAGACGGGGTGCAGGCGCGGCGGTTCCGGCCGCTCCGGTCACAGCCATCCCGCGCGCGGGGGAGAGCCCAGCGGCCCCGGCGACCCTGGCCCGGCCCCGCGCGGGCATGGCAGCTCCGGCCACCCCGGAGCCATCCCTGCAGGCTGCAGGTAGCGTCCGCCGCGCGTGGCCAGACGGCCAGGGGCCATGGCAGCCCGGCTACGGCCCCCGCGGGCGCGCCTCTTCTCCCCGCCGCCATCGAGGCGATGCGAGGTACAAAGCGAAGTGCTAGCCGCGAATACAGCAGCCCGCAGCATCGAGATTGTGGGCAACGCCGCAACGGCGATGGAGGGCGCACGAACCGATGGATGCTAGTAAGATTGTGGGCAACAACGATGGAGGCAACAGGGAAACACGCAACCTGGCTCAATGGTCGCTGCTTCAGAGATGCTCCCAAAGTGTTCGAGGAAATGACTGTTCGGAACGCCCGAGCCAAACTCGCATCTTTGTTTCTTCAGGCCCGAGATATGGCTGCCTCGTCTTCGTCGATCAGTATCTTTATCTTTGCCTTCAAGAGCTGCAACTTCAGTTTCTCTTTTTGCTACCACCACCAAGTCCCAAACCAAAGTTGGAGATGATTTGCCTTCCTGTACATCTGAAGTCTTTAGGATGTTCAGAAAACAGAGCGGCTGAGCTTGTGATATGAAGTCTGTTCGTTTATGCTGAAAATAAACGTTAATTTTATTTTGTGCTGATTTATTATGAGAGAAAAATACTGTTCCGTGGGTGAAAATAAGCGGCTGATTGAAGAAGCGAACGGGGCTGATAACTGATGGAGGCACACGCCTTCCTACCACTTCTCTGGAATGACTAGAAAGTACGCGCGGCGTTGCCGCGCGACAGCCTGTTTTGGCCAGCCGTGATGCGTGGAGTAACTATTTTAAATATATTTGTAGTTTCGAATTTATTTGCTGTATAAATATGTGGTGAGATGAGTATGACGATGCTTGTACTTTAGAAGTGTACACGTAGGATTCTTATTTGGTAATCCCTCCGTCCTTTTTACACGTCGCTCTCGCGTACTGAAAAATAACTTTATATAATTTTGTATTAGAAAATATTGATATTTATATAATTGATATCATTAGTTAGTTCTATCAATTTGTTTTCGTAATAAATATATTAAAAGATACAAATGTTGTTGCACGTACGAAAACCAAAAAGATAAATATTTAGACAAATATTTAGGGACCAGAGGAGTATGAAATATCGCGTCCTCTTTTTTTTTTTAGATTTGTAGTGGAACAATTATCGGATTCGCAGTTAGGATGGATGGAATATAAATTTGCTAAGTTTATCAATAAAACGCGAATGGAAATAAACTTGGAAATTATTTTGAGTTTTTAGATGATGGAAAAGGAGTGGAAAAGGTTTCGGTAGGTTTAGGGTGGCTATAGTTTATTTAAGAATTTTCTAGGATTTTCTGAAATGAGAAAAGGGTTTACTATAATCTTCTGTGTACACTTCCCAAGTGCGCGTAGCGTTTTCTTCTCAGTTCATCGGCTGACGTGTGGTCACATACTGGTGGGGCTTGGTTTGCCTGCTCCGTGGTTGTTCACGTGAGTTTCCTGCAGCTTGGTCCCACGTGGGTGATGTGTCGCGTGGCCATTGGTTGCTATGACATGGATGGCCAAGGGCCTTTGGCCGTCCGTGAGATGTCGTGGCCTGGGAGCCTGGCTTTGGATGCCCTCGCTCGTCCTCATCCATCGGGCTCGGCGTCAGAGAGAACAGAGGGAGAGAGTGAACAGGATACAGAGAGAGAGAGGGAGATGGAGCGCGGGACAGTGGCGCCTTGCTGGCCGGTGGCGGCGGCGCTTCTGCACAGTAGCGGGGAAGGAGAGAGAGGACACGGAGAGAGAGGGAGACGCCACACCGGCACGTCCGCCCCGGCGGCCTCGGCGCGGGCGATGACCCCGGTGACCGCGGCGCCCCGTCGACCCCGGCGTGGGCGGGTAGCCGGCCACCGGTGGTACTCACGCGCGGTGTGCCCGACGCAGGTTGCCAGCGTGCGGGCATGGGCGCCGCTGTCCAGCGCGCGCAGCGGTGGGCGCGGGCACGGCGGCGTCTCCGGCGCCAACCCGACGTGGGCGCCGGGCGTATGTGCGGCAGCACCGGCCACCCCGGCGCGGGCGGCGAGCCCCAGGTGGGCAGGGGGTGTACGGTTCGGTGGCCCCAGCCACCCGGGTTCCTCCTGCCGAGCCGTGGCCTGCTGGCCACGTGCGCAGGCTCGGCTGCAACGGCGCACCATGGCCGTGACCGCGGCACGGCCGCCGGCGATGGCTGGGAACGCCGCGGCAGGGGTGCGGCCGCACGGTGCCAGGGCCGGCTGCCGTGAGCGCCTGCCTGGCTGGAGTCGCGCCTCGCGCTGGGCCCTGGAGGAGCGCACAGTTCGCGAAGGTTCGGGGCGGGTGAGCTCGCGATCCTGCACACTGTCATGGCCGTTGGATCGGCCGATCGGACGGTCACTGCTTTTCCGGGCGACGTGGCGCTATGACATGCCAGAGAATGGTCCCAACTTTCGTATTTAGAAGATTAGTAGTAAAAGTAGGATGTATATATGCTCAAATTATTTCGTCGAGGGGTTATGACAACTCAGTGCACAAATCTCTTGATGCAAAACAGACTGCTAAGGCGTAAGGTCTAATTACCATTTCTTTAATAGATTTCCTCCAAACTTTCTGTATGGCTGCTACGAAATAGGCGAGAGGGACGAGAGGGACGTGAATATCTACAGTAGATGCACAATTTGACATGTATTAGTACAAAGCTTTTGCTATAGATTTATATGTACGACTTTTTAAGGTTTTCTGTGTTTGATTATCTATAAATTTTGTGATTTATTTATGACGAAATTTTTGTGGTACACTATTCTTCTAATGCTTGACCTATGGTAAAAATTCCAGCCTCACTAGATGTAATATGATCGAGTTCATGATTTAACTTATTTTTGCTTAGTAACAGTTTATAAATAATAAATAAAAGTTTCTAAACATGGGAAAGGTGTTTCCACTACCTTTGTATGATGTTGTTATGCCTTACGAACACTTAATATAACCATCTGTTTACAAAAAAATGTTGATCCATATATGTTATCTTGTTCTCACATACTTTAATACAACTAAATTGTTTAGATTATTCTAATTAAATTACTAAATCTGAACATGGTATCTTTCTACAGTACCTATGTTTTATTGTCACCTATATCATCCATAAAAATCAAAGTGATTGTTCCAAAGCCCCAACTTATTTGTGTGAAAAAACTAATACTAAGAACAACGGAAAATGAAAATCATCAGTTGACTTCTCACGACCTCAGCATGTCTATGGCTGTGTTCGGTGAAGCTGAAGTGCTGTAGATAAGCGCTGAAGTGCTGTAGAAGTGCTGAAATCTTGTGAGAGAAAAATACTGCTGAAGTGCTGAAAAATAAGCGCTTATAAGCGCAACCGAACGCAGCCTATAACACTATGTTATAAGACAACCTGTCGCATATATCATTTCACTCACTCCATGCCTCCATCAAATTAAAGATCTACTTCATCATACTACTAAAGCTCCAAAGAGAGTTTAGATTTTGGCTTTACTTTTTGTTACCATGTAGTACCCCTAATTATCGAAGGGACAAGTCAAGCAAAGAATTTATTTTAGAATGAGTGTTCCTATTTCTTTCTTGCCCTTTTTCTTTATCTGTGACTATTTTTTATCATTTACTACTGATCATAATATTTCTACACGCAGTAAGGGAAACACTACACTAGGATCGTCTAAACCAATTAACCGGTAACATAAGGTGGCCACCCAGCCGCGCGGCAACGCCGCGCTGCTTTTCTAGTCCTTGAGCGAAGCAACGCAACCCTCCATTCATGAATTCTTCATGATCGGACTTTCACTCCAAGTCTAAACGTGCACACACACAAACTATCCCCAAGGAATGGGATAGGTCCACGTCACCATCCGTATCCCTTACTTTCTAAACCTAAGCCAAGCTCAGGCCGTTCATTGGGCCACGTCACTCTTCTTTTTCGTTCGTCCCATCTTTTACTATACGAAATCTGCACCATGGAATCTGGCGTCTCATTGAGCCACGTGTCAAGTATCTGAGATGGCCACGTCTCGGGCAGCTGAGGCAGCCGTTGGATTTTTATCGAACGGCGGAGCTCGCGCCTGCGGCGGCCGGCTCGCCCGCGCGGAGGACGGCGGAGCTCGCGCCCGCAGCGGCGGCTCGGCTCGCCCGCGCGGCGGCAGCGGCGGCAGCTCGCGCCCGCGCTGGCCTCCCCCGCCACCCCGGTCGCGCCCAAGGCACCCCGCGCCGTCCTCGCAGACGAAGCCCGCGCGGGATGGGGCGGCTGGGACTCGGGCGGCGTCCGGTGTTGGCTCGGGGCTGCGGCGACCGGCGTGGGGCTCGGGCCATCGGCGTCGGGCGTCGGCTCGGGCGACGGCGTCGGGCAGCGGCTCTGGGTCCGCCTCACTGCCACCGGGGACCAGTGCGGATCTGCGCCCAGCCTCGCCAGCTCGTCCTTCTCCTTCCTCGCAGTCACCAGAAGTTAAGCGAAGGAGAAGCAGCGAACCCGCGCCGCGCGTCGACCTCCCCCGCAGTCCCCGCCACGGCCCGCGCCGCCGCGTACACGCGCCTGCCGGGGCCGTCCGCGCCGCCGCCTCCACGCGCGCCTCCCGGGGACGCCCGCACCGCCGCCTCCCCGCGCGCTGGTCGGGGCCGCGCAGCGCCGTGCACCCGCCCACCCGCGGCAGGGTCGCCGTACCTGTCGGAGCCGTCGCGCCCGCGCCGGGGTGCCCGGGCCGCCGCGCCGTCGCGCCGGGGTCGCCCGGAGCCGCTGCGCCAACACCCCCGCCCGTGCCGGTGTGGCCGGGGCCGCCACGCCGTGCGCCCAACGCCCGCGCCGGGGCCGCTGGCTTGGCGCGTGCGATATCCGCCGCCGCCGGTCAAGGCCGCTTCCATGCGCCGCCGCGACCGAGCCGGGCTACAGCCGCCGCACCTCGCCAGATCTCGGGGCCGACATGGCCCGCTCAGGGGAGGCTGCCTAGGGATGCCGCCGCCAGCGATGGAGACGACAACGACGTCCACGCTGATGGGGATGAAGACGTCCGCTCGCGTGGGGTTTCGGCCATGCCGCCGGTTCCTCCTACGCTAGCTCTCTGCTGCTGCTGTGCTGTGTTTGAGGACAGCAGGCGTGGAGAGAAGTGCCGTGCTGCTGTGCTGTAAAGGTGCGTGGAGAAGTTGAGAAATGTGTGAGTGGATGGAGATGGAGGTGCCGTGCAGGTTAGTGGAAAAAGCAGAGCAGTTATTGCATGCGGCGTCCTCAGCCATAGTGCTTTGAAACACGAGCGCACGTGTGCTCAGCCACGTCACGAGGGAGCTGATATTTGGGGGGGGGGGGGGGTGTTTGTTTAGGCCCCGTTTAGTAAAGAAATTTTCCTACTCTCTTCCCATTACATCAATTATACTTTCCGTCTGCATGAAGTACCAAATAAAATAGTAACTGTTGCATGTTTGTACTTTTTATCTGCCTAGGTCGAGATGAATCTTTTGAATCTACTTAGGCCATGATTAGACAAAAGTTATCAAATACAAACGAAAGTGCTACAGTTGCAAAACTTCCTAAAATTTCTCAACTAAAGGCACCTTAGTTCCAGCGTGAAATAAGTTTGCGGTGTCATATCGGATGTTTTAGATGTCGGAAGGGTTTTTTAATACTAATTGAAAAACTAATTACACATAACTTTACTAGACGAATTTTTTAAACCTAATTAATCCATCATTAGTGAATATTTACTATAGCACAACATTGTCTAATCATAGATTAATTAGGCTCAATAACCTCATCTCGCAAAGTTATCGCAAACTGTATAATTAATTATTTTTCGACAACGTTTAAGTCTCCATGCATATGTCCAAATATCGATGTGATGGGTGAATTTTTTTTTAAGTGAAACTAAACACCCCTTTACCTAGGAAAGTGCACCGGAGACTTCGGAGAGCACTCCGCTTTGTTGGGGCAGCTGATAAAACAAAATAGAGGAGGCGTTATTTCCTTCCATCTGTCCCTGAATATTTCCCTAAATATTTGTCGTTTTCCTTTTTTCTAACGTAAGTTTGACTAGATTTGTATAAATAACGTGCAATATTTGTATCTCTAAATGAATTTATTATAAAAATAGATTCAAAGATCGATCTAATGATATTAATTATATATCATTAATATTAATATTTTTCATATAAAATTATTCGAAGTTATTTCTCAGGAAGCGAGAACGACAGATAAAAAGAGACCAAGGAAGTACCAAATAAGCATCTTATGTATATTTCTACAGTACAAGCATCATCAGAGTATCAGACTCATCGCACCATACATTTGCACGGTAAACATATTTGAAAATACAAATATTGTTATTATATTCCGAAGATATATTCAAAATAGTTACTCCACGCATCTCGGGCTGGCCAAAACAGGCTGTCGCGCGGCAACGCCGCGCGTATTTTCTAGTTTTGATCGAACGTCAGGAACGGGCACAGCAACCGGCGTTTCCAGACGTTTCCTTCGAACTAGCGGCCACGCCTCACGGCGGCGCTCATATCTTCCTCGCCGGAACGAGATCCTCTAAAGTCACCCCCATCGACTGTTCTCTGCAGTCGGATGATCTGAGCAGTCTATTTTGGATCTAACCGTGACTCTGGAAGCCAACCATTCTCACGGACCAACAGCGGCCCAACAGCACAAGGACGCCGCGCGGGGGACGCCTGGACAACTCCCGTGACTCAATCTGCCTCCGCCACCGTTGCAGATCGCCAGATCGGCGTTTCCCCGCCATGCCGCCACCGTGACGCTGCAGGAGTTGAAGGCCTTGAGCTGCTGCCGTGAGCTTAGCTCGTCTTAGTCGCTGGTGCTGCTGCTCTTCGGCTCGCCGAGCCGCGTCCTTGCACGGTCCACGGAGCTCTCGCCTCCCATGCCCAGCCCCGCACATGGCCGCGCATGGCCGCTCCGCCTCAGCCACGCAGTGCTTGGGCCCTCACCGGCTGCACGCGGCGCAGTAGCCCATGCCGGCCACCACACTCGCCACCGGTCGCCGCAAACCCCAGCTCCGCGCATGGACGTGCTGCGTCAGGCCTCAGCCACGCAGTGCTCGGGCCCGCGCCGGTTGTCGCCCGCGAGCAACCCCAGCTCAACGCCGGCTGCCGTAGCTCGCGCTGGCCACCATACTCGTCGCCTTCGGCTGCGATGCGCTCTATGGAGCATGGCCGCGCATGGCCGCTCTGCCCCGGCCACGTCGCGCTCAGACCCGCAACGGTTCCACCTGCGCGCGCAACCCCGGGACCACGTCGGCCACCGCGTTCGCTGAGCCTGCCACCACTCGCCTGAACAGGAGCGTCGCCGTAGCAGGGAGGGCGCGTCGATGGCAACGATGCGGACGACGCCGAGACGAAGGGAGTCGCTGTACAGAGCCTGCGGCGTCTTGGGCTGAGATGAGCTTGTGCGGGCTAGAGTTCTGCAGGTCATCGTTGGATGGAAATGAACGGTGCGGATGGGTGACTGTAGAGAACAGTCAATGGGAGTGACTGCAGAGGATCTTAGGCCCTGTTTAGTTACACTTCAAAATTTCAAGATTCCCATCACATCGAATGATGCGGCACATATATGAAGCATTAAATATAGATAAAATTTTTACATGTTTACGTAGTTTAAATGTAAATCACGAGACGAATCTTTTAAGTCTACTTAGACCATGATTGGACACTTATTAGAAAAGATTCCTTTTCCAAATTCCAAAACTTTTTCGACACTAAACGTGGCCTTATTCCTCCTCGCCACCGGCCTGACACCCACACGCTCGCTGGCTTGTAGGCTTAGAGCCCCACCGTGGCCGTGCCGGGGCGACGAGGGGCTACCCACGAACGCCGCGCCAGCGTCTCGAGGCCCATGCTCCGCCGACCTCCGCGCGCCGGCGCTCTCAGCCTGTTCCGCTGCCAATCAATCTCGGGCCTCGGCCCTCCGCTTTCTGGGCAACCGGTGTTTCTCTCCACACACCGCCCTCAGCTCCACTCGTCCCCGACGGCCGCTAACAGCTCGTGATGGAGGCGTCAGACGTGATGTTCCCGCGCCACCAAACAAGCCACTCGCAACCGAAGCAGGCAAGCAGAGTATACAATACCTGCACCACCCCGGGCCAGCACTTTAACGTCCAGAGCAACGATCAAGGTACACAATGCCCAGTAGCTGCTCGACGAAATGCCTTGAAAGTATATTGCTATCTCACGAGTGAAAAATAAGAATGGCCTAAAAATATTGATCGAAAATCAAGATGGTACATGCGGAACAAATACTAAAAATATTGTATACAAGGAAATGCTGCATATTTTGACTTCACATGTGTATCTTTACAGTTCTAACTATATTGTTCTTTCCCATGCAGATGCAGATGAACGTTACTCCACTCTCCAATTTAAGACAAGGAATATTAGACTATACTATCTGTGTACGAGTATCCAGGTTGTGGGAATTCAGAGGTGATAGTGAGGAAAATGATGTGAAACATCTTGACCTTGTGATCGATCAAAAGGTAATCCACATGACCAAATCAGCTATTTTTTATTTTTTTCCTAAATCTTGACCACTATAACTACAAATCATCTCTTCTTTTTAGGCTGATGCAATCTATGCTGAGATTCCACCGGAGGCTATTCCTATGACAAAACCTCATCTAGAAGAAGGGAATATTGTGTACATGCTGAAAATAACAGTGTAAGCAATATGATATGTTGGATACACCTCCCGAATATCGGCATGGATTGGTCACAAATTTACCTTGGTGGTTAAACTTCTATCCAGCAAGAGTATAAATACAATTGATCCATCATTTGAAGTTGTTCTGATAGAGGAGAAATTTGGAAAGCAGCCAACCATACCCAAGATGATGGTCTATCAATGAGAGTAAGCGCAACAAAATTTCAAGGTGAAGAAGAATTACCACTCTTAGACCGAATAGGCTCTAAAAAAAAAATTCGAGAGCAGGTATCGATAACATTTTATTTTCATGTCACCTGCTAAGATTTTTTTCCCCAATATAATACTGTTGGCGTTTCTTAGCATCACTACTAAAGATAGACTAAAGGTCCGTCCTTAATAATAATACTAGAAACATAAGTTGACATTCCCAACCACCATTACTTCAGAAAGGTAACCCTTAACCCTTAGTGGCGCCGGCCTAGGTAATGCAGTCTGGTAATAGCAGTTAGAAGTGCCGGATTGGCCTTCCTAACCGTCATTACTTACGATATGCAAAACTGAGGCACGGCGCCGTGGGGTGCAACAAGAATTACAATACTTAAGTAACGGTACTTAGGTACGCCAATCGATAGCTCAGTAAGAAATAAGATTACTCTACAAGCACACAGAACTATCATTGTAGCATTTCAACCCGTGAGTATTAAGGGTGTCGTATTTATAATTTTCCGTAGGAGGGCATGATGAATTTCATCTAGTTTTGGTATAAACATGATTACTTATTTGGATGCATAGGTAGGCATAGCATAAACAGGGGTTAAATCAAGTTTATAAGATAGTGGACACACGCATCGGAGCAACCTCAAGGATAAAAAAGAAAAAATAAAGAATAAAAGAATACAACTAACTGAGCAGACTTTGGTCGTATAAAGCTATGCAAAGAATAGCAATTACATCTAACTAGCAAGACTAGAATCAGAACTAAGTCTGGGATGATAGGGAGATCCCCGCAGCTGGTCTGCCAGCCGATAGAGACTTTCCGAACTCCTACTCAATACCCGAACGTGGGGGAATGTTAGGGATGGACAGGGCTGTCACTACCTGCCCACCTACCCCTCTGCCCGTGGGGTACCGACATATTCGTTGATCTCCGCATACCCGAACACCATGCTCGCGTAATTGGAAACAACTCCTAACCTCCCGGGACCCCAACCCTTCGGATTGACAGACTCGGCTAGGAGCAACCATGACAGCACAACGAACTATTATCCCATCCATAGTTCTTCCTCTACTCCTACTAATTTGATGAACGATGAAGAACTTTGATGAACATATCAAGAACATAACACATAGACTATGAACTAGTTCATATGCCATGATCATAATATGAACAAGATTATATTCTAATTCAGATGCATTGCTATAAACATAAGATGAGAACTTGCTCATAGAGGAGAACTGAATTATACCAAGATGTTCTTGATTCCTCCAAGGAGACAAGCTCTCCTTGATAGCTTTGCCTTGCTCTACTACTACTAAACTAGAGAGAACAAGTATGAAATGTGAGGTGTAGTGCTCCAAATGTTGGTGTGTGTGAGAAAGGGTGGAGCATCATCTATTTATAGCTAGGATAGGACGGTTTGGACGTCTCCAGGTTTGGAAGGAGGTGAAACCGCCCTTGGGGAACCGCCTATAGCACCGCCACCGAAGATTGGGCCCGGGAGGCCCCACCAGGGGGGCGGCCGCACCCGGGGGCGGTCGGTCCCCTGGCTGGGCCCGCTGGCCACCGCCTTCAGGTGGTCGGTTGCTCCCTGGGCCTGGACCTCCCCCGCGGTTACGGATGGATCCAGTTCAGTTCTTAGGTGGGCTTTCTTGTTTGATTTGAGCCTTTTCTGAATACGCTTTCCGGTAGTGCGCTTTCTTGTGAATTTTATGTATTTTCACGTGTCAGATCTGCAAGTTATATATATATATATATAACAAAACTCGTGGAAAGGTTAGATAAAAGCCCTACTTTCTATTTGTTTTAGTATTAAAATGATGTTGTATTTTAGTTGCTAAGGACCACCAACAACTCCCCCACACATGGTCCTTTGCTCGTCCTCGAGTAAAGTTCTAAAGACCAAATGGGTTCCTCTTCCTTGTCAAAAGAATCTGCATACAGGATATTCCAAGCTTCGCCTGGATTTATGAACTTCAAAGTGTCTACCGAATCACCTTGAGTAATTGAAAAATGGAATAGTTTGGAACCAAATCCTCATACTCTTGTCCTTGCATAGAGACTTGGGTTTTTTTTGCAAGATTTTGAAAACATAAAGATAGCTTGTGTTCCTTGAATGATTCTCTCAAGTCACTCATTTTTTAAGTGGTTCCTCACCAAGGCATGAAAAGGTGATGCCTTCACTTTGATCATCCTACCTCTAAGAAGGCTTATCTGGAGTTTTAGGTAGGAATGAGAAATGATAAGGCACACTTACTCGGTATTTGTTGTTAAGTCAAACCCTAGACCATACCGGAGGGGGTGCGCCATACTCCTAGATCAGAATGTGCATGTGTGTGGAAAGTATGAAGGTGGAAACCTAATTCTAAATCTTTTTGGTACTCCATGCATCATGATTCTCCTTGGATAAAACTTAGGAAGATATGGGCTATAAGATCTTCATTTTTTTGAACGGGTATTTGAACTTTCCTTTCCCGTTTATTTTCTTATGCCCTTTAGCATGATCTTTTTTTTAACATAGCCCTATATCTTTTATTGGCATATGAAAAACTTTTAAATAAGGAGATATCATGATGGTAGATGAATGGAGTAAAATTTTGTAGAAGGAATGGACGGTTCTTAGGATGAGAACCGACACTTTTTTATTTGGGCGAGAAAGCTGCGCAACTCTCAGTGTAAGAGTTGGCATATTTTTGGTGGATGGATGAGATGCATGTTTTGCGCAACTCTCAGGGTAAGAATTGGCTTTATTTGGAGGGTGCAAGTGAATTCTGATCTTGGGAGCATGAAACATCTCTCAACAGTGGTCAGAAATTTGACCAAACTCAACACAAAATAAGTGGCATATGTGGAAGGTTTCATCAAATAGAATCATATATGGCCTTGGTAGGTATTTGTCAATCATTCAAGGAGCATGCGATTGGGTTTTTGTTTTTATAAGATAAATCTCAAGTATTTTGCAAGAATGAGCAAGCATCATGTCATCCTACTATATCTCATCCATCAATTACTTAGATAGAAACGGGGTCCCTAAACCGTGTTCATAAATCTGTAGGAATTTTAGCAGGGAATAAAAAGTATGCAAATATTTCGAATGTAGGAAGACAAGTTTTGATGGACTATGAAGGGGACATCATTTTAAATTTTTATCTTAAAAACTTTTCAGAATGAGAGAGGGGAAAAGTTGCACAAACTGAATTTTGATTTTTGTTATTGTGCAATTGTTTTGGAGAGTCCTCCCCCACACTTGTTTTGTTTCCTGTCTTGGTTAGTCACAATACATATATGGCGAAAACAAGTGCTCAACATAAAAACTTTATTTCATTGATAAATTCAAATAGGCACATTTACATTGATGGTAAATGATCGTGAAAAAAAAGAGAAGTGCCTAATTATTCGTGCAGCAGGTGCATTCTAAAGATACACAAGATGATGTTCAACACCTAGGGCTTCAGCGACTTTCCTTAGCTTAAGATTGCACTTGAAGCGGAAACTATTAACGTCATCGCTAAGGTCCCTAATCTCTGTGTTTTTGGTCTCTATGTCGTCTTCTGAAGTTCTTAGAAAAGCACATAAGCTAGCATGTTTAGCTATGAGGTCATTGATGATACTAGAGTCGTCTTCATCGTCACTGCTTTCGTACTGTCCTGTACGACATTTGATGGATGGCTGTGGTAAATGCCTCCTAATTCTAGGAAAGGTGCTAGCGGATGCTGCCTTTTTGGCTGAAAGTGCAGGCTTGCTACCCGACTTTTCACCAGTACGCTTGCTAGGCCCACTACCGCTAGGGGCTTTTCTCTTGAGGCCTAGAGCACTGGTGGTTGGATGGGCAGCAGTGATCTTCTTCTTGGCGCCACCTTCGGATGCATGAGAGCGAGCTGGGAAGTTTGCTAAAGGCTTTTCCTTCACAACACGGGCCTCTTGCCTTACTAAGGAACTCTCTTGGTATGGTGTTATGTCTAAGTTTGCTATGGCCTTTAGAGCATTGATAAGTGAGAGGGCGCAGTTAGACATGTTTGGCATTTAGAGATGGGAGAGCTTAGCAAGCTTTGCAAAAGGGAGAAGAGAAAGGTTGGTGTGAGGAAAAGAGAGACCTAAAGGGGTTTAAATAGGTGCTACCGAGGTCTCTAGCAAGGAAACAACTTGATCGTAGCCAAGGTCGTGATGCTGGAGTGATCAGAGGGAGGTACGAAAAAGATCGGTGCTGATTGGCTTAGCTAGGGGGGCGGCCGGTCCCGGGGACGGTTGGTCCCCTGGGTCCACCAACCAGCCTCTGCTTTCTGGCCAGGTGCTTTGTTGACTGTGTAGATCCCTATCCTGGTTACGATTAGGCTTGATGCGCGGTGGATTAGTGTGATGATGTGTGATAGAGTGTAAGATATGATTGATATTTATGAAAACATGTTTTAAGATCACAATATCATGCATTTATGAAGGAATATTCCTATGATCTCAAAGATTCATGTTTATGAAAGGAAAGAATCATAGGGTCATTTTAATCAAAACATAAATGCAACACTAGCATCAAGCACGCATATATTTATTATATATATGTATATTTTTATTTTTATTTGATTTTATTATTATTATTATTATTATTATTATTATTATTATTATATATTATTTTTTTAGAGGAATCACTCAGGCATTTATTGGAAAACTTGCTAAATATTTATTTAAAGTAAAAATTGAGCATAACGTACCGATTTACCTTCGGCAAGGGCTCAGCTTTGTAAGTCCGTTTGAGCAGGACTTTTCTTTATTCATTGATTGCTAGATGATGGTACATCCGTCTTGGGAGAAATAGACGGTTGTACCTGCTTGGGCCTCCATACCTTCTGGGTAGTTTTAGGTGGTGTGGTAGTATGTTCAACTTTTTCTTTAGGTTTCCACACCAACTTCTTTTGCGAAGGCTTGGGGATTTTTTCCCTCTTTTTAGGAGCCATTTTGTTTTTCTGCTCCTTATTTCTTTTAGGAGCCGCCTTTTCTTTTGGCTCCGGCTTTTTTCTTGATTCTTTTGAGATTTTTTATATGTTTTTCAAAAGCTGAGGCTGAATCTCTACCTCCTTGATGCCTTGGGGTTCGGCCCATATCGGATGCGTATCATGTTGCATTCTTGCTGACGGCGAGGCCTGAATTCGAATTTTTCTTCTTGTCCATTGATATTGAAGCGGATTTCTCCAGCTCCAACATCAATTTGAGCTCCGGCCATGCTCAAGAATGGTCTTCCCAGGATAAGTGGTGTTTCTTTGGTAAACTCCATGTTGAGCACCACAAAATCCACTGGGACGTAATACCCTCTGATTTTGACAGGGATATCTTGTGCTATCCCTGCTGGGTACCGAATCGAGGAATCAGCCAACTGGAGTGTCATGTTGGTGGGCTCCAGGTTGGTGAAATTCAGTCTATCAAAGACTGATTTTGGCATGACGCTTACGCTCGTCCCAAGATCGCATAAGACGTGGTTAAATTGCTGGGTGCCAATGGAGCATGTGATCATGGGGCACCCAGGGTCTTGTTTCTTCTCGGGTAGATGATTGAGTATAGCTGCACTACACTCTTCCGTCAGCTTGATAACTTCTGTGGACGGCAATGGTCGTTTGTTATTGATGATGTCTTTGATGAATTTAGCGTAGGATGGTATGTGCAAGACATCCATCAGCGGAACGCTGACGTGTGTCTTCTTGACCATTTCCACGAATCGGAGGAACTGCTCATCTCCGGCCTTCTTTTTCCTCCGTATTCTTGTGGGGAAAGGCAGCATCATGGTGTCCGCATAGCCTTCAGGTATCGGCTCTTCTTCCGCGGATTCTTCTTGTGGTTCCGACTCTACCGGTATTTCCTTTTGCTGTCTTAGTGCCTTGCATGTTCTATGGTTAGGGTGTGGTGGATCACGAGTGGTCTTACCCCCTCTCGTGGTCACCGAATTTATATTCTCAATAGAACTAGCAGGTTGCATGGCAGATTTAGCAGCAGAGGCAAGCTGGGCGATCTGAGTTTCTACTATTTTATTAAAATTTACTTGGTTTTTAACAGATAAGGATAGGCTATCAAGCTTAGCATTTATGGTTTTAAACATTTTATCATTGAGAGAAAGCTTGTTTGTAAGGTTTTCATTTATTTTAGCCTGTCCTATAATAAGATCTTTTAATGAAGGTTGGGAGGAATTGAAATTTGAATTAAAATTGGAAGAATTACCTTGGGGGCGATTCCGGTTGTTCCACCCATTACCTGTTTGTTGATGTTGGCGAAACCCGTTGTTAACGTATCAAGCTTCTTCTTGGGTTTCGGGACAGTTGTTCCCCGAATGGCCAACATCTCCACAGACCTCACACGTCATGTGTGAGTCAATGGCCTGGACGGTGCCGGTGGTAGGATCGGTGGCACGTCCCTCAAGTCTCTTCATTAGTAACTCTATTTTTGCGGCAAGCAGATCCGTCTCCTTCACGGTGTGCATGCCTTTTTGTGTTTTGCATCCTTCTCCCCAGCTTTGGTTGGCAACCATCTTCTCAATTAATGCCGTGGCATTTTCGATGGTGAGGGAAAGGAACGCGCCTCCAGCAGCGGCATCTACGTGCCCCTTAGACATGGCCGTGAGGCCTTCATATAAATTCTGGAGCACGAGCCATTCTTCCATCTTGTGGTGGGGACAGGCCCGGATGTACTCCTAGAGCCTTTCCCAAGCCTCAGGAATGGACTCAAGTGACGTTTGCTGGAAGTTAGATATCTTCCCCCGTAGAGCATTTGTTTTCCTCATGGGGAAAAACTTTACGAGGAACGCCGCGGAACATTTGTCCCACGTGTTGACTGCTTTCTTGGCTTGGTAGAACCATTGCTTCGCCTTCCCCGAGAGGGAGAAGGGAAACAAGCGGAGCCTGATGCTGTCTTGAGCGACATCTTTAATGATGATTGTTTCACACAGCTCAAGAAAGTTTTGCAGGTGTGCGTTTGCGTCCTCACTTGGCAAACCACAGAACTGGTTCGCCTGCACCATCGTGAGTAGGCTAGTGCGGAGCTCAAAGTTTTCGTTCCCGACATCGACAGCGGGCCCAACGGGCACGTTGGCAACAGCGGGGGTAGAATACTCGCGGAGTGACTTGGCCATGGTGGTAGTACCGGATGGTGCGGAAGTGACCGGTTCGTTTGCCGGCTGAGTAGCAGAAGAAGAGATGGTACGAGGCCTTCTCTTCCTTAGGAGTGCCTCTGGATCTTTAACGAAGTTTTCCGGCAGATTGAAACCGCTCATACACTATCCTGTTTTCATTCCAATAAAAGAGGAAGAAAACAGCAAAGTTAACCTGCATAAGCTATGGCTACCAATGCTTATTTTGTAATCAAAGTTTATGCCAAAGCTGGATGTTTATATTTTCTTTTTGCCCTCCCTGGCAATGGCGTCAGAAATGCTTGTTGGCGTTTCTTAGCATCACTACTAAAGATAGACTAAAGGTCCGTCCTTAATAATAACACTAGAAACATAAGTTGACATTCCCAACCACCATTACTTCAGAAAGGTAACCCTTGGCCCTTAGTGGCGCCGGCCTAGGTAATGCAGTCTGGTAATAGCAGTTAGAAGTGCCGGATTGGCCTTCCTAACCGTCATTACTTACGATATGCAAAACTGAGGCACGGCGCCGTGGGGTGCAACAACAATTACAATCCTTAAGTAATGGTACTTAGATACGCCAATCGATAGCTCAGTAAGAAATAAGATTACTCTGCAAGCGCACAGAACTATCATTGTAGCATTTCAACCCGTGAGTATTCAAGGGTGTCGTATTTATAATTTCCCGTAGGATGGCATGATGAATTTCATCTAGCTTTGGTATAAACATGATTACTTATTTGGATGCATAGGTAGGCATAGCATAAACAGGGGTTAAATCAAGTTTATAAGATAGTGGACACACGCATTGGAGCAAGCTCAAGGATAAAAAGGGAAAAATAAAGAATAAAAGAATACAACTAACTGAGCAGGCTTTGGTCGTATACAGCTATGCAAAGAGTAGCAATTACATCTAACTAGCAAGACTAGAATCAGGACTAAGTCTGGGATGATAGGGAGATCCCCGCAGCTGGTTTGCCAGCCGATAGAGACTTTTCGAACTCCTACTCAATACCCGAACGTGGGGAAATGCTAGGGATGGATAGGGCTGTCACAACCTGCCCACCTACCCCTCTGCCCGTGGGGTACCGACATATTCGCTGATCTCCGCATACCCGAACACCATGCTCGCGTAATTGGAAACAACTCCTAACCTCCCGGGACCCCAACCCTTTGGATTGACAGGCTCGGCTAGGAGCAACCATGACAGCACAACGAACTATTATCCCATCCATAGTTCTTCCTCTACTCCTACTAATTTGATGAGCGATGACGAACTTTGATGAACATATCAAGAACATAACACATAGACTATGAACTAGTTCATATGCCATGATCATAATATGAACAAGATTATACTCGAATTCAGATGCATTGCTATAAACATAAGATGAGAACTTGCTCATAGAATAAGTGGCATATGTGGAAGGTTTCATCATATATGGCCTTGGTAGGTATTTGTCAATCATTCAAGGAGCATGCTACTGAGTTTTTGTTTTTGTAAGATAAATCCCAAGTATTTTGCAAGAATGAGCAAACATCATGTCATCCTACTATATCTCATCCGTCAATTACTTAGATAGAAACGGGGTCCCTAAACGGTGTTCATAAATCTGTAGGAATTTTAGCAGGGAATAAAAAGTATGCAAATATTTCGAATGTAGAAAGACAAGTTTTGATGGAGTATGAAGGGGACATCATTTTAAATTTTTATCTTAAAAACTTTTCAGAATGAGAGAGGGGAAAAGTTGCACAAACCGAATTTTGATTTCTGTTATTGTGCAATTGTCTTGGAGAGTCCTCCCCCACACTTGTTTTCTTTCCTGTCTTGGTTAGTCACAATATATATATGGCGAAAACAAGTGCTCAACATAAAAGCTTTATTTCATTGATAAATTCAAATAGGCACATTTACATTGATGGTAAATGATCGTGAAAAAAAAGAGAAGTGCCTAATTATTCGTGCAGCAGGTGCATTCTAAAGATACACAAGATGATGTTCAACACCTAGGGCTTCAGCGACTTTCCTTAGCTTAAGATTGAACTTGAAGCGGAAACTATTAACGTCATCGCTAAGGTCCCTAATCTCTGTGTTTTTGGTCTCTATATCGTCTTCTGAAGTCTTTAGAAAAGCACGTAAGCTAACATGTTTAGCTATGAGGTCATTGATGATACTAGAGTTGTCTTCATCGTCACTGCTTTCGTACTGTCCTGCACGACGTTTGATGGATGGCTGTGGTAAATGCCTCCTAATTCTAGGAAATGTGCTAGCGGATGCTGCCTTTTTGGCCGAAAGTGCAGGCTTGCTACCCGACTTTTCACCAGTACGCTTGCTAGGCCCACTACCGCTAGGGGCTTTTCTCTTGAGGCCTAGAGCACTGGTGGTAGGATGGGCAGCAGTGATGTTCTTCTTGGCGCCACCTTCGGGTGCATGGGAGCGAGCTGGCAAGATTGCTAAACGCTTTTCCTTCACAACACGGGCCTCTTGCCTTACTAAGGAACTCTCTTGGTATGGTGTTATGTCTAAGTTTGCTATGGCCTTTGGAGCATTGATCAGTGAGAGGGCGCAGTTAGACATGTTTGGCATTTAGAGATGGGAGAGCTTAGCAAGCTTTGCAAAAGGGAGAAGAGAAAGGTTGGTGTGAGGAAAAGAGAGACCTAAAGGGGTTTAAATAGGTGCTACCGAGGTCTCTAGCAAGGAAACAACTTGATCGTAACCAAGGTCGTGATGCTGGAGTGATCAGAGGGAGGTACGAAAAAGATCGGTGCTGATTGGCCTAGCTAGGGGGGCGGCCGGTCCCGGGGGCGGTCGGTCCCCTGGGTCCACCAACCAGCCTCTGTTTTCTGGCCAGGTGCTTTGTTGACTGTGTAGATCCCTATCCTGGTTATGATTAGACTTGATGCGCGGTGGATTAGTACGATGATGTGTGATAGAGTGTAAGATATGATTGATATTTATGAAAATATTTTAGATCACAATATCATGCATTTATGAAGGAATATTCTTATGATCTTAAAGATTCATGCTTATGAAAGGAAAGAATCATAGGGTCATTTTAATCAAAACATAAATGTAACACTAGCATCAAGCACGCATATATTTATTATATATATGTATATTTTTATTTTTATTTTATTTTATTATTATATATTATTTTTTTAGAGGAATCACTCAGGCATTTATTGGAAAACTTGCTAAATATTTATTTAAAGTAAAAATTGAGGATAACGTACCGATTTACCTTCAGCAAGGGCTCAGCTTTGTAAGTCCGTTTGAGCAGGACTTTTCTTTCTTCATTGATTGCTAGATGATGGTACATCCGTCTTGGGAGAAATAGACGTTTGTACCTGCTTGGGCCTCCATACCTTCTGGGTAGTTTTAGGTGGTGTGGTAGTATGTTCAACTTTTTCTTTAGGTTTCCACATCAACTTATTTTGTGAAGGTTTTGGGATTTCTTCCTTCTTTTTAAGAGTCATTTTGTTTTTCTGCTCCTTATTTCTTTTAGGAGCCGCCTTTTCTTTTGGCTCTGGCTTTTTCCTTGATTCTTTTGAGATTTTTTATATATTTTTGAAAAGCTGGGGCTGAATCTCTACCTCCTTGATGCCTTGGGGGTTCGGCCCATATCGGATGCGTATATCAAGACCCCCATGTGTTGGATTGATCTCCACCAGTTAGGCCCAACGGCCTAACTGGGCCCTGATCCGCGTCCTGATCGGGGACGCCCAGCCCAATTAGTGGCTGGTGGGCCTCCGTCGCGCTACGCCATAAAAGAGGAGGTGGGGGCGCGGTTCACAGTACAACGGTAAGTTCTCCGTAGCCGCCCACCGTCCTACCCCCCAGACCGATCCCGAGGGGGCGCTGAAGCGACGGGAAGCTCCGCCGCCACTGGTCTTCCTCCTCTTCCCCAACCGTCGCTGCCCGTGCGCAGACTTCACCGACGAACCAGCGATGGCATCATCCAAGACCGAAGGTATGAATCCCTAATATGTCTCTCTCCCTCACTGTCTCTTTGGGCAAGGGCCAAATACCACTGTCGTATGCCAAATCACAGAGGATTACCCACCGATCTACACCTAGGGCGATCCCAAAGTTATAACACCATGTGGTTGGTGGGGAATCTTGGTCCTTGCAGATTGAGGTCGTTTTGCAGCATCCAGAGCAGCAACAGATAGGCCCCCCTGAAGATCCTGTTCTTGCTGATGTCGATATGGAAATGGGGGTGCCCTTTGATTTTTTTGGTCTTGGTCAGCCTGTCCAGCCTATCAATGGGCTGAATGACAATGATGGACAGAATGAGAACCAGCAGCAAGATGTATGGGAACCATGGCCAGCTGAATTTGAGGCCCAGCGACAGCCCAACCAAAATGCTTTTGAACAGGACCTGAATGTGGTACCTGACATGCTGGATCTCAATGAACCAAATCTTGCTCAGGGTGTTGATCAAGATTTAGACCCTGTTATCATCAATCTAGGGGCACCAGTTGAGGCTAATCAGAATGGGGACTTTCTAGAATTGAATGATCTGCAGAATGAGCATCAGATTCAATACCTCCTGCAACCCCCAGGTGAAGTGTTTTTTGTGAATTCAAAGATGGAGGCAGAACAACTGAACCCCCTTGAGGAGCAGATTATGCAGCTAGCAGATGAGGAAATGCAGCAAGTGCTTCCTGCCCCACCTGTTTCACCAGTTAACTATCTTGTTGATGACATCCCTCTTGATCAGTTAGTTGGCCCTGGTGAAGATGGCTTCCCTGAAAATGGTCTTCACATTCTTGGTGAGCAGCCTGAACAAGCCATGGAGCAGGCACAGATGATTGAGCAAGAAATGATGGAAATTGAAGCTGAAGTGGAATAGCAGGAGTAGAATGCCGAAGATGAGGGTAATGTTGAAGATATTCCTCAGGACCCATCTCAGGAAGAGGAACTAAATATCATGGTTAGAATGGCCTTATTGCCAAATCAACAAGCCACAAACCTCAGAATCTGGGAAGTGCATAAGGTTAGAGAGACTGATATGCTTTGGGATAAGTTTCTCACCCAAGGTAAATCTTGCAGTCTTTCTATAAGAATTCCAAACAACTGGTTACCTTTTTTCACCTCAATGCTTCTGTCCCCAGAAACCTTTGACTAGGCCTCAGAGTTCTTAGCCTCCCCAGCTGTGCCACATGTGTTCAATGGTCAGGGTAATATCTCCATCACAATTCCTAAACAGTGCCTTGTCAATAAAAGTACATGTATTCACAACTTGAGTTCTAATGACACAATGGCTAAATTGGTCTCAGGGAAAAAAAAGGAAAAAGGGAAACAGGCTGTGGCCATTGAAGAACTGGTGGACACTGACAAATCACCTTGCATTAAAGGAAAGGCCAAAAGAACGATGACTCCAATTGTGGAGACTGAGGTAAGAAGAAGTGAAAGGTTTAAGAAAAACAATAATGGATTTAAATCAGCTGGCAACCCAGAAAAGAAGTGTCTTTGTTGTACCACCGCCCCACCCCCAACTCTAACTGTCAAAATAATAAAAAATCTTGGTGTGCAGTTCTGTAAGATGGATGCTGATAAGGTTACTAAAGGAAATCTGCTGCACAAGAAGAAGAAAGCAAAGCCTGTGGGAAAAGAGAAGACAAGGTCAAAGTCAAATGATGATGGGCTTACAGGGGGACAGGCAGGACAGGGCTCTGATAAAAATGATGAAAATGTTGAAAAGAAGAACTGAAGTCAAGAAGAGGGCCTGGGCACAGACTGTGATATGGTGGCATGCTGACTTTTGGGTCTGGTGGGGGAATTTTGCTATGACATTTTGTAATGATCCCTTAAGAATTGTTGAGTCAGTTAAGTCAGAAAACTTGTGTAAAGCTAGCAATGGTTAGGTTGATGTCTGCTTGTGGTCTTAAGTCAGTGAACTCTGTGGTGTATGTTATGCATGCATCTTGCTACTATTAAACTCTAGTTTTAATCATGAATCAGTGCTATAAGAAATCTTGGAATATCTTGACCTGGAATGTGAGAGGAATCAACTCATCATGGAAATGGAACCCAGTTCAAAATAAAATTGTTAATGCTTGTTGTGATATTGTTTATCTTCAGGAAACAAAGAAGGATTTTGTGGACAGTAGTTTTTTAAGAAAGATCTGCCCTCCTGACATGGACAGTTTTGAAATCCTTTCTTCAGTAGGGGCTTCGGGTGGAATTCTTATTGCCTGGAGAAGCAGGTTTTTTGCTGGCCAGAGAATTTTTTCAAATGACTTTGCTTTATCTGTTCAATTTCATTCCAAACATGACAGCTCCTCCTAGGTGTTAACTTGTGTTTGTGGGCCATGCACTCCTGAGGGTAAAAATTCTTTCATCAATTGGATGAAAGATTTCCAAATACTAGATAATACTGATTGGATGATTCTGGGGGATTTTAACTTAATCAGAAAGCCTGAGGACAGGAACAAACCAGGTGGGGATTTAATGGAAATGTTTAGATTCAATGTTGCAATAAGTGCTTTGGGCTTAGAAGAAATTAAGTTACAAGGAAGGAAATTCACCTGGTCCAACATGCAGCCATCACCTCTGCTTGAGAACCTTGATTGGATTTTCACTTCTAGCAGCTGGTCCATCAGATACCCCAGCACAATAGCTAAGGCCATGGACATGATCCCTTCAGATCACTACCCTTGCTTGGTGTCTATCTCCACAATAATCCCCAAAGCAAAAATCTTTAGATTTGAAAACTTTTTGCTCAAACATGCAGAGTTCCATGAAATTTTGATAAATAACTGGAACCAGATAGACATTAACAATGATGGTGCCAAGAATATCACTGCCAGAATGAAATACCTCAGGAAAAAACTTAGAGAATGGCAAGCCTCAATGACAAATTTAAACACAGTAATAACCAACACAAGAATGGTCATTCTTTTTATGGAAATACTAGAAGAAGCTAGAGACTTAAGCTTGACTGAATGGAACTTCAAAGAAATGTTGGCCAGCCACCTGATTAATCTTCTGGAAAAACAAAACATATACTGGAAACAAAGAGGAAATATCAAATGGGTCCAACTTGGAGATGCAGGTACCCATTTCTTTCATGTAAATGCAACAATAAGACACAGAAGCAAGCTAATTACTGAGCTGATGCATCAAAATAACAATGTGGTGTCTAGGCACTCAGAAAAAGAGCTAATCCTCTGGGAGGAATATAAGCAGAGATTGGGTATCACAGAATTCAAAAGATTCACCATTCAGCCATCTTCTCTTATCATTCCTAGTCAGAACTTACAGAGTCTTGAGGAGCCTTTTTCAGTGGAAGAAATTAACAGAATTGTTAAAGCCCTTCCAAACAATAAATCCCCTGGGCCAGGTGGGTTTAATAATGAATTCACAAAGCCAGCCTGGCCAGTAATAAAGCAAGACTTCTACAACCTTTGTCACGACTTCTATGATAATAGTGTGAGTCTAAGGAGCATCAACTCCTCCTATATAACCTTGATCCCCAAAGTGGATGACCCAAGAACTGTCATTGACTACAGGCCTATATCTCTTCTCAATACTTCAATCAAGTTGTTAACCAAGCTTTTGGCCAATAGACTTCAGCCTGTGATTTTGCCCTTGATTCATAAAAATCAGTATGGCTTCATCAAAACAATAACAATCCAGGATTGTCTTGCTTGGGCTTTTGAATACCTGCACATTTGTCACCGCTCAAAAAGGAGAGAGTGATTCTGAAGTCGGACTTTAAAAAAGCTTTTGATAAAATTGAGCATGAGGCTATCATCTCTTTAATGGTAGCTAAAGGTTTTGGGAATAGATGGATTTCTTGGGTAAAGAGCATCTTTTGCTCTGGAACATCTCAAGTCCTTCTAAATGGCACCCCTGGGAAGACCATTCACTGTAAGAGAGGGGTGAGACAAGGGGATCCCCTGTCTCCTCTCCTCTTTGTGTTAGCTGCAGATTTCCTTCAAACTCTAATCAATAGAGCTAAGGACATGAACCTCTTGCATCTCCCAATTCCTATGCAGTCATCTGAAGATTTCTCTATCATACAATATGCTGATGATACCTTGCTTATATTGGAAGGTGACCCCAGGCAGCTTTTCTTCCTCAAAACGCTTCTTCAAAATTTCTCAGAATCAACAGGGTTGAAGGTGAACTACAGTAAATCAATGATGCTACCTATTAACATTTCTGAAGACAGACTGGATCACCTTGCAAGGACCTTTGGGTGTTCAAAAAGAACCTTCCCTTCACTTATCTGGGCCTTCCTCTGGGCATCACCAAGCCAAAAGTCCAGGACTTCCTTCCTCTGGTAAATAAATGTGAAAGAAGATTAGGGTGGGTTAGCTCTATGCCGAATCAAGCAGGTAGGCTCCAAATCACTAATGCAGTGCTTTCTGCAATGCCAACCTACTATATGTGGCTGCTGCCAGCTCCGCCGCTGCCAGCCTCGACGCCCTTGCCGCCGCCGCAATGGCCTCTGCCGCCGCTCGCTCGCTGTTCTCTGCCGCGGCGAGCTCGGCCTCCTGCCAACGCCGTGTGCTCGAGGCGACCAAGCGCTGAGACTGTCCTGCGGACATGGCGCGCTACCGGGGGGCTGCTGCGTGGTGAGATGGCTGCTTCTGACAAGCTGCTGCTCGTCTGAACTGGGGGGGGGGGGGGAGGAGGCAGCCGGAGCTGCTGCTGCTGCTGACTGGGGCTGCTGCGAGACTGGAGAAGGGATTGAGCAGGAGATGCTCATGCTACAGGATAGTACGGCTCTGGTACCACTTATTAGTCGCTGGATTCTTGCTCTTGGTGATAGCAAGATTCTTACTCTCATCGAGAGGATGACACTTAGAGATGGAGTAATTTTCTGAATTTATTTCTCACACAATGCCATACCAACCTGAGAGGTTAGGGATACATATTTATAGGCTGCTAACCAGCTAAGTATATGCTAAGATGCTAGTCAAGATGTTGTCCTATATGCTAGTCAAGATGCTGTCCTAAGATGCTAGTTCTAAGAGATGCTAACAGCCACTGCTGTCCTTGAAGGGCAGCAAAAACACCATGTGCTGCAGCCCACAAACACCAGCCCACACAGAGACTTATCCATCATATTGAAGGTACTGAGTAAACGGTTCTGAATGACGAACCTGTTCAGAAAGCCACTACTAGAACATATGGCTCCATTACACGTTAGTTATTAAAAATCTCTGTCAACCAACGATGCTCCTGCAAGCACATAATTAGTATTACCTTAGAGAAAATATTTTACCCATGAACCAATGCATTTTTTATTTATACTTTCTTCCTGTGCGCCATATGTGCAGAAGCATCCCCTGAAAATCTAAGCACAGTCCTGTGCTCCTTCTAACTGCATTGCATTTCGTCAGAAGTGAGCACTGAGCAGGAAGTGAGGATAAGATCATATCAAGTTCATCAAGAGATCCAGTACCTTCTTGTAGCCTGCTTGTTTTGCTTTGTGCGTCCAGGTCCATGGCGTTGATGAGATCGTAGAGGGCGACGTCGTCATCGCTGTCCGATCTGCAGCACTCGGCCGCGGTCGTGACCTCGCGCTTGACCGGTGCCGGCGTGGGGAGCGGTGGGCTGAGCTGCGCGAAGCAGAAGGAGGTGTCTCTCTGCGAGCAGCGGTGGCTGGAGGTCATTTTGATCTACATTGAATGTGTATAACATACATCATTATCTGAACCATCCACCTCTTCCTTAGATTCCAGAGACCTCAAAAAATTTTTTTTGATGTAAACAGGAGGGGAAATCCCCTACTGATCTTTTATTAAACTTTGAAAGGGATCCTTACAGGAAAAGTTCATGAAACAAAGAATGAAACAAAGAAAATAAAGAAAATTACACAAAGCGCTCTATCCATGGATCAAACAAATGTTTGGAAGAGGTTTTAGCTCTTAGCCTAACTAGAGCTAATTCTTGTCTGAAAACATTCTTGCAGGAAGTGAGGGAGTGCTGAAGCTGCCTGAAAATATAATCATTTCTAGCCGACCAGATAGCCCAAAACATAGATATAATGATCTCCATGAAAATCTGACTGCGTAAATGGGTTTTAAAAGCAATAATAGTGTCCAAAGTGTCATCTTGAATTAGGTGAGTGAGACCAAGAAGATTCCAACATGACATTGCAAATGGGCACTGGTCCATTGATTTACCTTTCTGCTATACATTGAACAAACATATACTGGTCCAAATCTATGACTGATGGCTGGCGCGGCAACGCCGCGCCCCCGTTTCTAGTGCAAGATTTAAGTGGCCTAAATCTAGTATTAAAAGTAGTCAAGGAATAGGCTCGGGTTTCCTATGCAGCAGCAATCATAAAGAATAAATCTCCATATCCACCATCCCATCTATCATCACAATCGGGAACACCTGGCAGCCCAAGGTCCCTATCACCATCATCCTATCTCCATCTAGGGTCGATGCGAAGACTCCCACTCCTCGCATCTCAATGATTACAGCCGGATCCTAAAGAGAAATGGAGCAACTTTCTCTCTTCCCGACTGCAATCACGGCTCACCACACTCAACTAGCTAAAGGGGAGGTAGAGATTTCCCAAAACATGAGGAACAACGAATCATAGGGTTGTCCATGACCGAGGACACGGCTATACCTATAGTTTTAACTTTGCAGAGTGTGTACACCTGGATGGACCCACTCGGGCTGCAAGTCGGGGATCAGCCGACTGAGACACAACCCACAACCAGAACTCTCTAACTAGTACGGTAACATCCCTGTTTTCCCGGGCTTGGGGATCCTCAGCAAGCCGAAGGACCCGGGACTGTGAGTCTCTAGCCTGGCCAACTGGTGTCGAGAGTCTCGGAAACTAGGGTCGATAACCGACCGGGCCCGGCGCACCCCGAATCCTCCATGGGCGTGTCCAGCCTACCCTCTCCTGTCACACTAGGGGTCCAGCTGTGTTTAGTTCTTTTCAGTAAAATTTTTAGAGTATGTCGGCACACATTTGAAGTATTAAACGTGGACTAATTAAAAAATAAATTACAGAATTCGTTTGCAAACTACGAGACGAATTTATTAAGCCTAATTAATCCGTCATTAAAGCATGTGTTACTGTAGCAGTTTAGTACCTAGTCACGGCCTAATTAGGCTCATTAGATTCGTCTCGCATTTTACAATCAAACTGTGTAATTAGTTTTTTATTTCATCTAGATTTAATACTCCATGCATGTGCCGCAACATTCGATGTGATAGTTTTGGGTGTAAAATTTTTGGATCTAAACACAACAATTTTTAGACCGGGGCGAGCTCCTGTCTCCCAAAGGCGTGTCCACTAGCGTGGTCCGCAACTGCACCCATAACAGGTATCGCCACCAACTCATGTGCTCCAAACCGTACCATTGTACCTGCAACGGGTACTAAATAGGGAACGCCCAAGAACGAACCCCGAGCCCCCCAATCCGAAGATTGGGTTGCCTAAAGCTCACCCCCGTCAAGTATCCCAAGAACGCCTTCTCCTGCCGGTTTTAACCCACTCACGCCAAGAATCCTAATCACAATATCCCATACACATGCAAGCGCAGCTCTGCGTATATATACGCATAGTAGTAGGTCAATCATCAAGGTATAAGGCATAAAATAAGGCTGTGCAGGGTTCATCATCATGATGCAAGAAATAAAGCGCTAGCATACTAATTAGCAATGCCTAATAGGTATTCAAATCGAATGGGCGTGAACCTGGAGTTTGTCATCCATCTTCATCTTTAACCTAGTCGACGTCGAGGTCGTCCGAGTCTTCCGAGATCCTAACATACGGATTACAAATAAATAACGATATCTAATAGCAAATGAACTCCAAAAGAGAAGCAATAAAGATCCAAGTAACACCAACTCTATACTAACGGGTGCTTCATGTTTTTAGAAAAATACTGAACTGGTTTCATATTTTTCTGAGCTATGGTAATTTTAAATATCGAAACACTTTCTGAATTTAATTATTTCCGAAAAAGAAAACGAAAACAGACTCGGGTCAGCAGGTCAAGGTGGGTCTGGTTGGCTGACTTGCCACGTGGCGCTAACGTGGCATCCACGTCACGCGCTGAGGTGGTGTGGGCTCGGTCGACAATGGACCGGGTCTCTGGTTCTCATGAACCGGGTCTATGGGATTAGGTGTGGCAGGGCCTAGGTCACGTGTGGCTAACCAGAGCTGTGTGGTCCAATCTGTTTCCAGGGGTGGCTACTCTCCCTCACGCACGGTAGGTGTTCGACGATATGCCAGAATGGCATTCCGTCACAGCAAGGCTGGTCCTTGGGTGTGGCGGCGGTACTGTGGCAAGGAGCAGAAGCAAGGCTTAGCGGCAAGCAGACCATGGGAGCGGCGGCGCCAGCAAGCACGCACAAACAAGCAAGGTTAAGGCTCATGGTTAGACTAGCACATATATAGCCTAGGAAGGCACAGGCAGCAGCTATAAACATGCATGATAGTGGCCTGAACACAGGTTACCATGCACCACGGGTTCAGCAGATGCAGCTAAAGGCATCCCAGGGTTGCTCGCAAGATGTTCGATCAAAAGCTGCAGAGGCATTCCTTGCCTTGCGCCCGCGGCACCGCGGCGCTGGCAGCAAGGTGGAGTTCACAGGTGGCTGAGGCAAAGGCGACGAGCAGCTTGCGGATGTCCCAGGGCAGTGGTTTGGCAAGGCAAAGGTGTGGTGACGAGGGCGGCGGCGCGGTACTCCGGCGTTCTGGTGTCGCGCACGGGTCTAGGTGATGGCTGAAGGCTCAGCTTGGGTCAGGGTACACGCGGGCTTGTTGAAGCCAACGTCGGCGGCGTGGCCATGGCGTGCACGCAGGTCTACAGCGATGGCAGCGCAGCACCTGCAAGAGAACCACGGCTCGAAGGCCGGATAGAACGCTGGCGACGGCGACGCGAGCGTGCAAGCACAGGCGAGTGCGCGAGCAAGGGGTCTAGTCTCGGCCGTGGCGACGTCAAGCGGGTTGATGCCCGGACAGGGGAGCGGCGCCAAGGAGCTCACCCGTCGGGCTTGTGGGAGATGGGTGGCGGGGCTGTGGCGAGTTGAGGCAGAGCAGGGAGCGCAGCAACGTCGATGTCGTCGTACGGGCATAGGCGTGGCGGCACTCCGGGGGCTTGTGGTCGTGGTTCAGGCATTTTGTCAAACATGTCATGGGCGAGGTGATGCAGGCACAGGGTCCAGCGGCGACGGCGTGCTTGCGGTTCAGCGTCGGCGTCGATCTCTGGCTCGGGTTCCTCGCGCTCATTGCCGTTGATGTCGTCGTTGCTCCTAGCGGCGGCTTCAGCTTGGCTTCGTCGGCGGCGGTTCCCGGCGGCGGCGGCGTCCTCGTGCCCGCGGTGTCTGTTGTCGATCGGCCACGGCAGCGACGTTCTTCTCCGTCTTGCGGTCTGTCGGCGTCGGCGTCCGCGTCGTTGTCCACGGCGGCAGCTTCGTCTTCCGACTCCTCCTTGTTAGGATTGATCTCACTCGTCTTGACCCAACGGTCGAGACGGACCCTTTGACCACGTCCTGATCGGGGACGCTCAACCGACTCCTAGTCGGTGGGCTCCTATCACGCAGCATTATAAAAGAGAAAGGTGGGGGCTAGGGACGGGTTACGAGGTTCACCGTCACCGCCGCCACTAACCCACTGAGAAACCCAAAGGCCCGATCCGATCGTGGGCGTGCTGAAGTGATGGGAAGCTCCACCGACGCGTCGCCGCACTCCACTGCTACTCCTACACCGACCACGTCGATGACGAGCACCTTCTCCGTCAAGCCCACTGGTATGCACATCCACCTCTCTCCCATCCTCTATCTTCCTCTGTTCCCTCTCTCAAGTTCCTGTTCTAGATCACAGTACTCCATTTATCCCAAATGCCAAGAGAAGAACCCACTCGATCTACACCCTAGTCGATCCAATGATTATAACAATGGTATCAAGAGCCAGGTTTCTAGGGTGTGATCTAGATCGGGGCTGAAAATAAAATTGAAGGAGTAGATTCGATTCGGATCAATCAAACCCTAGTAAGGGGAAAAAGCAAAAGAAAAGAGCAACCGAATTTAATTCGGGACAGACAACACAGAAACCCTAACCCTAGCAGAGGTGGTTGCGCCTGGACCTACCTTGTCGCAAGCACAACCGCCACTGTGCGGAAAGATTCACCGCGCCGTCTCTCGGCCGGTGACCACCATCGCGCGGGCCGAGCGCCGTTGAGCGCGGAGCGCCATCTTCGAGCGGCCAAGAAAGACAAACGGGCACCGTCACAAGGCCAATCGACGGCGGCGTGCTCCGCCACGTGCGAGTGCGCGCGCCGGCGATGAGCTCTGTGGCGGCGCCGACCACCCTTCTCCGGCCGTCACCGGGCAGTGCTATTGCTTCGCTTGGTGCGGCGCCGAGAGAGCAGGGAAAGGGAAGAGCAAGAAAAGAGAAAGCAGAGGCTGAGGAGCCGCAGGCGCGAGCTCCGGCGGGGCCAAGACCTCGTCGCCGGTGGTGGCCGTCACGGCCACGCAGCCACCGTCGCGGCTCGGTGGGAGAAGAGAGAGAGAAAGGGTGAGGGTGAAAATGGATTTAGGGTTTGGGGAGAAGCCGGCTGCCTGCTGGTTTTGCTCCTCCGAAATCAAAGGGCAGCTGTCGGATGCGAATCGACGGCCAGGGGCACTCGGTTCTTAGCTAGGCCGCAGGGCTGCAGCGCGCATGGATGCGGGCGAGCAAGCCTTGGCCGCCGGCCTCGTTTCCTGATGAGCAGGAGCGTGAATGGGCTTTCGGCCAGTGGAGCGCCGCACGCGGGAAAGAGAAGCAGGCCACAGGCCCGATTTCAGCTGGGCCAAATGAAAAGTATGAGATTGATTTGAGTTTTTTGTTTTTTAATATTTCAGAAGCATGTTTATTGATATATATTAAGATATGATGACTATATCTCTGCTCAAATTTGAACGAACGTGAGAATTTTTTCAGAGTAGTTAAGGATATGGAAATGCTTCTGATAATATTAATTTTCAATGAATCTAACAGTAACTTTGTGAATCCAGTTTATTCTTTTTCAGAAGCACAATATTGATGAATTTCGCATAAGTTTTCATCTCTATTCAAATGAATCCATGGGATTTTGTTTAGAGAGTACATGAGTATGATGAGATGCTTCTGATCTAGAATAATAATTATAAAGAATTTTTTAAGTTTCCGCTGCAAAGTTAAAGTGTATTATCCTCTAATTAAATTGGAACCAACGGAAAAATTTAATTGGACGAGTAGTTAAAGTTAAAGTTTAATTATGATATTGTTATTTTCTGACCAACGTTGATGATAACAATAATATAATTTTAATTATGAGTTTACGTTTAAAGTTTAAATCTTTGATAAATTTTGCATCAAAGTAAACAATTTTTAGAGAATAGATAAAGATCAGGAAATGCTCTTAAACTAGAGAAATGTATTTTCATGTTTCCACTGCAATGATGTTGATTATCTCCTAATTAAATTCAAACCAACGGGAGAATTTAATTTTGAGGAGTAGTTATATACTTTCAAGATTATTGAGTTTTGCATATGTTTATTCCATTTCTGCCCAATGGTGATTTGGAATTAATGTAGAAGAACGATGTTTTATTCTATTTCTGCCCAACGGTGATATAGAATAGAACTTAAAGATTTCAAAGATTAATGCACATATTTAAACCAGACCAACGTAGGGTTATTTTCGTGTTCATTATTGATTATTGTTAAATGTTTCAGACACAGATCTCCATGCTTTTATTCTTGAAGGCAGAAAAGAAAATAAGTTGGGTACTTGTGACTCAGAAAGAAGGCCATTGCATGAGGGACTGTGCTCTCTGTAAAGGATGGCTTGAAAAGTATTCAGGGATTTTGATCCAAGAAAAGAAAAGAAAGCTCTTTTATGAGCAATAAGAGTTTAGTTTAAGAAATGTCTTTTATGTAAGAATTGTCTTTTATGTACTCTCTATGAAAAAGAATATATTTCATTTTGAGTTATTATGATAAGAATTGTAAAGAGTTACATGTGTGTTTTAATTTGACCAACGTTGGATTAATCATGTGTGTTACATACTATTTGGATTCATTTCTGAATTTGATGATCAAATATGAGCCAATTCTGGCAACTATGTCCCTTTTGAGGGAATTATTCCGCATGAAGGGAAAAAAGTTTGAGATAATACCCGCATGGCGGAGAATTTTGAGATAATACCCGCATGGCGGGGTAAAGTTGGCATATTGCCTATCCTGCATGGCGGGAGAAAAGTTTTGATGACTCATGTGCTTTTAGTGTATCTTAGCTCTTGTGCTATCCTAGAATTGACCGTGCACTAATGTTGTGTCATAGTCATTAAGCACTACATACGTTTATGGAGAATAGAAAGTTACATATGAACCTAAAGATAAGAATGACATGCGAGTGTGACTTGCGGAAGTATTGAAAGTAAAAGGACCCTATTGAGTTCTTGAAGTGAAATGAGGAAAAATGTACTCCCATATGAATTAAGAGATAACCTTGTTTTGCATGACATAATCATGTGGATAAATTAAGTAATCAAAGTTTCCTCATTCACAAGAGTTCTGAACGGTTTTCAAAATTGTGGTAGAAAAGTTCATACCACATTTCGAGGGGGAGAAATGTGAGATAGATTAAGAAAGACAATTAAGAAATAAAGATAGAAAGATACTCCCCTATACTTCAGATAATTCGATGCATACTATGCATTGAATACAAAGTGATCTATAAAGATGAATGTGATTGTCGATGGAGTATGATGGTCATAATAACGATACCCCTAAGCAGAGAGATAGCATTTTATAGTCGGTATTTGTACTGGACGAGTTTCAGAGATATTAAGAGGGTGCTTAAAGCGCCATATGAGATAAGTTTTTAACAGAATAAACCCAAATGTGAAATTTGAAGATACACCATCTTTAGTAGATGGAGTAATCTGGGGGAGCATGGTATGCAAAGATCTATGACTTAAAATACCATGTTGAGGTTGTATGACTCATACAACACCCGTTGTTTGCTCTTCAAAAAGATGAATAAGTAAACAGGAATCTTGTAATACAAGAGACTACAGAATCAATTGCCACTTGGCAATGAAAGAGCAACAATAGCCCCACATGAAAGAAATGCCAGTATCTAAGGACCCTGAAGGTCACCCTGAATGTCTCAAAGAATAAGAAATCAGATTTTTTTTATGACTATGAAGTCTATGTTAAGGAAGAAATTCAAATAGAGGGTGATCCCACCTCATTTGAAGAAGGCCTGAGAGCACTTGCTCGTCTAAATGGCAAGAAGCTAATGGTGCTGAAATGAAATCGATAATTACCAACGATGTTTGGGACTCAAAAGTAATTCCTAATGGAGCCAAAACAGTGGGGCTGTAATGGGTCTACAAGACGTAATGTGACTCCAAAGGGAATATGTAAAGATATAAAGCACCACTTGTGGTGAGAAGTTTTATGTAAAGAGAATGAATAGATTACAATGAATGTTAATGGCACATTATGGTTTGAATTACATCAGATGGATGTAAAGACGGCATTCCCTAATGGGATTTGTATGAAAACGAATACATGGCACGACCTAAAGGTTTTGTCATGAAAGTGAAAGAACATAAGGGATGCCGCCTGAAGAAATGATTTAAAGATTAGAGCAAGTCTCTAGAAAGTAGAGTTTAAAGTTGAAGAATCTCTTAGAGAGTTTGGGTTTTAAAGATAACGAGAAGGACAATAGTATTATGTAAAGTTCAAGAATGGGAAATTCGTTTTCCTAATCCTACATGTGGATAACACCTTACACCTTGCTTGCTAGTAGTGGTGTTAATCTATTGTTGGAGAAAAGAAGTTCTTGTCCTCAAGTTTCAATAAGAATCATCTCGGTGAAGTAACATTTGTTCTAAGTATTGAAATTCACCGAGATAGAAGAAAAGGGGTATTAGGAATATTGCAAGGCATACTTAGAAAAAATTCTAAAGAAATAAAGTATGCATGAACTTTAATGTTTTAAGAATCAATGTGAAATAGATCAAATAAATGTGGTACCATATGCTTCAGCTGTTGGAAGCTTAATGAATGCACAAGTGTGACATTACCCTACATAGTTCACGTATCCGGGATATTTTGGCAGAAGTCCAGTCCAGATATAGATCACTGGAATGAAGTTAAGAATGTATTGCAATTTTGTAAAGTGTTGTAAGCCTCATATCGAGTAAGAAAGAATAAGTACTCTCATATAGCTGTGGGTACAAATGTTGAGATTTGGCGAGATGTGCAGTGAATTCCACACTAGTCACTGACACTCGCAATTGGAGTTTGTCGTGGAAAAGCTCCAATGAAACAGTTATGGTGGCATTAATGATGCATGCCAATTGATATAGCTTGTTATGAGGCTTCAGGGACAAGCAAAGGTAATTAAGAGAATTTATACCCGGAGTTGGTAATGATTGACAACAGCAATAACCATTTAAGTATTTTACTCCTATGACAATAGGTCAAGTGTGCTGCTAAACACATTGACATTAAATTATACATTGTGAAGGAGAAAGTCCGGAATAATATTGAAAGTATTAAGTATATAAGTAACAAGCAAGTGCTTACGGATCCACTTACAAAAGGCTTACCTAGGGCCGTGCCGTCAAAATTTGAGGCCATGTTCCAAACTCTAAAATAGGCCCTACTAGCCTTAAAAAGTAAAATGTTATATGTATACATAGAAATGCGATAAATAAAAATCACACCTATTTATTTTGTGGTTGCATAATATTTATTTGAACACAATATCATTCTCTTAGCGTTCTTTAAATTATTTAACAGAATTGCAATAAAAAAACTTGTTCACATGTGAGTAGTGATTTGTGCTTTTCATCGGAGCACCATCGAGCTCTTTGCACAATACAACAGTTCTGCATCTACTTATGGCTACGAGTTTCATTAACGTAAAGAAATATTTCCATTGATAAATACCCTCCACGAGTTCAGGTCTTTAGGAATCAGGAATTTACACCTTGTGAGTTGTGACCTACACCTGGGCGCTGGACTCCAGCCCTCCACTATTTATCTGGCTTGCGGCTTGCTTGATCACAGAGTGACAGAAATGAAGAGACAGGGAAGCCAGGATGCGAGAGCCGGGGAGACGGATTGCTGTAGATGGATGCCACACTCCGGTTTGGTTGTGGTTGATCATGAAGACGAAGAGACGGGGAAGGCAGGACGGGACTACGGGAAAGCCAGGGAGACAGATCGACGTAGACGTAGATGGATTCAGGTAGTAGCGCGATATAGGAAGAGACGCAGTCACGCAGCGTCCGGAGATGTAAAATCTGGAGGATCGGCAGGGCTTAATGGGTCATAAATTTTGGGGCCTCTTGGAATTTGGGGCCCTGTACGGGCGCACCGCTTGCACGCCCGCCGGCACGGCCCTGGGCGGTGCGTTGAGAGAACACACAGTCGACATGGGTTTATGGTATGGCCTATGATTTCCGGATAATAAAGGGCCCAAAGTTAAAGAATCTGTTTCAGAACAGAGACTTGTATTATAGCTGTTAAGTCCATTGGCGATTAATCGTGACGATGAAGCAGTTCTATGCACTAATCTGTAATGGAATGAGAAAGAAGTAAAAGGTATAAAACTAAAGTATAAGATGAGATAAGAGGGAGAATGTTAGGATTGATCTCACCCGTCTGGAGCCAACGGTCGAGACGGACCCCTTGACCACGTCCTGATCGGGGAGGCTCAACCGACTCCTAGTCGGTGGGCCCCTATCACGTAGCACTATAAAGGAGAAAGGTGGGGGCCAGGGATGGGTTACGAGGTTCACCGTCGCCGCCGCCATTAACCCACCGAGAAACCCAAAGGCCCGATCCGATCATGGGCATGCTGAAGTGATGAGAAGCTCCAACGACGCGTCGCCGCACTCCACTGCTACTCCTACACTGACCATGTCGATGACGAGCACTTCTCCGTCAAGCCCACTGGTATGCACTGCTGAATATGTTCCAAATTCAGTTGCACATTATATTGGCCGACTTTTGCCTCCGCTTCGCTCCGGCCCGTACATATACCTTGATTAGGTTTTCGCCTTATGCATAATCTTGTAAGCCGCCATACGGCATTGTAACCCGACTCTTGATAATAGTAAGGAGTGTTTGCTGGCTGGCGCCCGTGGTTTTTCCCTTCCGCATTGGGAGGGTTTTCCACGTTAAATCTTGTGTCTCCGCTGTGATTGATCTTGTGTTCTTCGTCGTTTATTCGCCGTCATTCACAACAAGTGGTACCAGAGGTGTGGTTGCAGATTAGGTTTCCATGACGACGTCGATGAAGTTTGATCTACCGCTGCTGGATTACAAGACGAGGTTCTCGCTATGGCAAGTCAAGATGCGGGCTATTCTGGCGCAGAAAGATGACTATGATGAGGCGCTGGAAGGCTTCGGGAAGAAGTCAAAGGCTGATTGGACTTCTGAGGAAATTTGAAGGGGTCGTAAGGCTCTGTCCTTAATTTAGCTTCATCTACATAATGATATTTTGCAAGAGGTGCTGCAGGAAAAGAGTGCTACAGAACTCTGGTTGAAACTGGAATCGATCTGTATGTCCAAGGATCTAACCAGTAAGATGCATGTGAAGATGAAGCTGTTCACTCTCAAGATGAAGGAGGGTGATCAGGTGATGAGCCACATATCTGTATTCAAGGAGATTGTTGCCGACCTAGTATTGATGGAGGCAGTATGATGATGAGGACTTAGGTCTTTTACTGTTATGTTCATTGCCAAATTCGTATGCTAATTTCCGTGACACCATACTTTTGAGCCGTGATGAACTAACCCTTGCGGAAGTTTATGAGGCACTCCAGTCCAGGGAGAAGATGAAAGGCATGGTGCAGACTGACAGGTCGTCGTCCTCTAAGGGCGAAGCATTACATGTGAGAGGCAGGTCTGAGCATAGATCCTCCAATGACAGCAGCAATCGTGACAAGAGCTACGACGATAGAGGCCGTTCAAAGTCCAAGCCGCCTAAGAAGTTCTGTAAGTACTGCAAGAAGAAATCTCATTTTATTGAGGATTGTAGGAAACTTCAGAATAAGGAGAAGAAGAAAAACAATCCTGATGGTAAGGCTTCTATTGTCTCGGCTGCTGAAGAATCTGATTCGGGAGATTGTCTGGTTGTTTTTGCTGGTTGTGTTTCTGGTCATGATGAATGGATACTTGATTCTGCATGTTCATTTCATATCTGCACTAACAGAGATTGGTTTAGTTCCTATAAATCTATGCAGAAAGGAGATGTTGTGCGTATGGGAGATGATAACCCGTGTTCCATTGTGGGCATCGGCTCTGTTCAGATCAAGGCACATGATGGCATGACATGCACGCTGAAAAATGTGAGGTACATACCAGGAATGTCCAGAAATCTCATCTCGCTCAGCACGCTCAATGCAGAAGGATTCCATTACTCCGGTTCAAATGGGGTTCTAAAGGTATCAAAAGGTTCTCTTATTTGCTTGAAAGGTGATATGAATTTTGCAAAGTTATATGTCCTTAGAGGAAGTACTTTACATGGTTTTGTTTCCGCTGCTGCTGCTGTTACAAATGCTGAACCTAGTAAGACTAACCTTTGGCATATGCGTTTGGGACATATGAGTAAACTTGGTATGGCAGAATTGATGAAGAGAAACTTGCTGGATGGCTGCACTTCGAGTAGCATGAAGTTCTGTGAGCATTGTATTTTTGGGAAGCATAAAAGGGTAAAATTCAATACCTCTGTTCATAACACCAAAGGTACTCTTGATTATGTACATGCTGACTTATGGGGTCCCTCCCGTAAGCCTTCTCTTGGTGGTGCTCGTTACATGCTTACTATTATTGATGACTACTCTAGAAAAGTATGGCCTTATTTTCTGAAAAATAAAGATGATACCTTTACTGTTTTTAAGGATTGGAAAATTATGATATAAAAGCAAACTGAAAGGAAGGTAAAATTGCTTCGTACTGATAATGGTGGAGAGTTCTGTTCGGATGCTTTTGATGATTATTGCAGGAAGGAAGGCATTATTAGGCATCACACCATACCACACACTCCGCAGCAAAACGGTGTGGCCGAGCGTATGAACAGAACCATCATTTCAAAGGCTCGTTGCATGTTGTCCAATGCCCGGATGAGCAAGCGTTTTTGGGCTGAAGCTGCTAACACCGCATATTACTTGATAAACAGGTCGCCTTCTATTCCACTTAATAAGAAAACTCCTATTGAGGTATGGTCTGGTACACCTGCTGATTATTCACAGTTGAGAGTTTTTGGCTGCACTGCTTATGCTCATGTTGATAATGGAAAATTAGAGCCTAGAGCTATTAAATGTCTTTTTCTTGGTTATGGTTCGGGAGTTAAAGGATATAAATTGTGGAATCCCGAAACAGGAAAGACTTTCATGAGTAGGAGTGTTGTTTTCAATGAATCTGTGATGTTCAATGACAGTTTGTCCTCAGATCATGTCCCAGAGAGTTCTGAAAAGGAGCTGCAGTATATCAGTGTGCAGGTGGAGCATGTGGATGATGAGGAAGGCATGCAGGTGGAGCCGGTTGATGATCAAGAAAATGAAGTTACTGATAATGATGCTCATGATGATGTTCAGCACTCACCTCCTGTTTTGCAGCTAGAGGAGGATCTGCCTATTGCTCATCGCAGGTCAAAGAGGGGTTGTGGACCTCCAAAACGCCTTATTGAAGAATGTAATTTGACTTATTATGCTTTGAGTTGTGCTGAACAGGTGGAGAATACTCATGAGCCAGCAACTTATACTGAAGCTATTGATTGTGGTGATCGTGAGAAGTGGATCTCAGCTATGCATGAGGAGACGTAGTCTCTCGAGAAGAATAGCACATGGGAGGTTGTGCCTTTGCCTAAGAAAAAGAAGACCGTCCGCTGCAAATGGATCTTCAAGAGAAAGGAGGGTTTAACTCCAAGCGAGCCTCCAAAGTTTAAGGTAAAGTTAGTAGCAAAAGGTTACAGTCAAATTCCCGGTGTTGACTACAATGATGTGTTCTCTCCAGTTGTAAAGCACAGCTCTATTCGTACATTCTTTAGTATTGTTGCTTCACATGACCTTGAGCTTGAGCAGTTAGATGTGAAGACTGCGTTTTTGCATGGAGAGCTTGAGGAGGATATATATATGGACCAGCCGGAAGGGTTCATAGTGCCTGGCAAGGAGAAATTTGTTTGCAAATTGAAGAGGTCCTTGTATGGTTTGAAGCAGTCCCCTCGTCAGTGGAATAAAAGGTTTGATTCATTTATGTTGTCGCATGGTTTTAAAAGGTCTAAATATGATAGCTGTGTTTAAATTAAGCATGTTAATGGATCACCTATATACTTGCTGTTATATGTTGATGATATGCTGATTGCTGCCAAGAGTAAGGTTGAAATCACTAAATTGAAGAAATTATTGAGTAGTGAGTTCGACATGAAGGATCTTGGTGCTGCTAAGAAAATTCTCGGTATAGAAATTATTAGAGACAGAAAATCTGGTTTACTATTTCTTAGTCAGGAAAATTATATTAAGAAAGTTCTTCAGCGTTTCAACATGCATCATGCAAAGTTTGTTAGTACTCCTATTGCACCTCACTTTAAATTGTCAGCTGCACAATGTCCTAGTACAGATCAAGAAATTGAATACATGTCAAGAGTTCCTTATTCTAGTGCTGTTGGTTCTTTGATGTATGCCATGGTTTGCTCTCGTCCAGATTTATCATATGCTATGAGTTTGGTTAGTAGATACATGTCTGATCCTGGTAAAGAACACTGGAGGGCAGTTCAGTGGATTCTCAGGTACCTCAGAGGCACAGCAGATTCTTGTTTGAAGTTTGGCAGAACTGACAAGGGACTTATTGGTTATGTGGATTCAGATTATGCTGCTGATCTGGACAGGCGAAGGTCGCTCACTGGTTATGTGTTCACTGTTGGCAGTTGTGCTGTGAGTTGAAGGGCTACATTGCAGTCTGTTGTTGCTTTCTCAACTACTGAAGTAGAATACATGGCTGTTTCTGAAGCGTGCAAGGAACTAATTTGGCTGAAAGGCTTGTACGCTGAGCTATGTGGAGTTGATTCTTGCATTAATTTGTACTGTGACAGTCAAAGTGCCATTTATCTTACTAAAGATCAGATGTTCCATGAGAGGACAAAACATATTGACATTAAGTACCATTTTGTTCGTGATGTGATCGAAGAAGGTAAGCTAAAGGTATGCAAGATTAGTACTCATGACAATCCTGCTGATATAATGACAAAGCCGGTTTCTGTTGCTAAGTTTGAGCTTTGCTCAAGCTTAGTTGGTTTAATGGATTAGCCCAAGAGGCTATTTGGCGCCAGAAGTATTTTTCTTTGCTGTGTTCAGAATGAAGGTGTTGATTTATGCTACAAGATGAATTTGTCGCAAGATGGAGTTTGTTGAATATGTTCCAAATTCAGTTGCACATTATATTGGCCGACTCCTGACGGAGCGAAGCGGAGGCCCGTCACCGGAGGCTTGGGCCCCTATCACGTAGCACTATAAAAAGAGAAAGGTGGGAGCCAGGGACGGGTTACGAGGTTCACCGTCGCCGCCGCCACTAACCCACCGAGAAACCCAAAGGCCCGATCCGATCGTGGGCATGCTGAAGTGATGAGAAGCTCCGCCGACGCGTCGCCGCACTCCACTGCTACTCCTACACTGACCACGTCGATGACGAGCACTTCTCCGTCAAGCCCACTGGTATGCACTGTTGAATGTTCCAAATTCAGTTGCATATTATATTGGCCGACTTCTACCTCCGCTTCGCTCCGGCCCGTACATATACCCTGATTAGGGTTTCGCCTTATGCATAATCTTGTAAGCCGCCGTACGGCGTTGTAACCCGATTCTTGATAATAGTGAGGAGTGTTTGCTGGCTGGCGCCCGTGGTTTTTCCCTTCCGCATTGGGAGGGTTTTTCACGTTAAATCTTATGTCTCCGCTGTGATTGATCTTGTGTTCTTCGTCGTTTATTCGCCGTCATTCGCAACATGCACATCCACCTCTCTCCCATCCTCTATCTTCCTCTGTTCCCTCTCTCAAGCTCCTGTTCTAGATCACAGTACTCCATTTATCCCAAATGCCAAGAGAAGAACCCACTCGATCTACACCCTAGTCGATCCATGATTATAACACTCCTCGGCCTCCCTCCTCTCCCCCTCTTCTCACTCTCTCTGGTGGCTGTGCGTGCGGCAAGAAGGAGATGGGGCAAGCCACTGGCGGCGGCTTGGGGAGGAATGGAGAGGGCGCGGCGGCTGTGGATTATATAGGCCAAGCTTCTAGGGTTTGGCACGGGACGCAAGGCACGGACGGCGGCGATCCTTGGTTCTCGAGCTACAGGCCATGCGGCGCACATCGGCAGGCGGGCGGACGGCCTAGGTGCGTGGGCAGGTGAGCGAGGCACGTGCGCTGGCAGCCGCGGCTGGCCCTGTCGCGATGCGGGGAAGGCTTGTGCGTTGCCCGGGACGGGGGGGGGGGGGGGGGTGGGGGGGGGGGGGGGTGCGGTGCGGGTGGCGGCGTGGCGGCGTGGTCGATGCAAAAGCAGAGCGCATGCGCTTGGCGCGTGCCGAGCTGCCTTGCCCGCTGCGCCTCCTCTGGCTTGGACGAGAAGAAGAACAGGACAGCATGCAACAGCGGTGGCGGCCGGTTATCTGGGCTGGGCCTCACGTGAAGGAAAAAGAGGGCCTGGCAGGCCGATGTAGGCATCAGGCAGGCCAGCAGGGTGGCCGGGTTGGGCTCGTGCAGGCTTTTGATAGCCACGGCCTGTATAGGTTTCGAGGTTGAGGTCCAGCTAGTAGTTAGATTAGGGTAGCTAATTAGTTTGTATTTGAATTCAAATAAATCCAACTTAAATTCAAATAAACTTCAAATTTCACACTATCAATAATTGGCCTTAACAAGTCGTTTTATTGTTTAGATCAATTCTAGGAATTTTAGAGGGGCAAAGAAGACACTCTTAGGGTGTGCTAACTAGTTTTCAAACATACCACGAAAAAGTTTTTGAAATTCCACATTTTGCAAACAATAACATTCCGGAAAAATCCGGGATGTTACAGAGGGCGCGTGCCTATGTTTCTAGTTTATGCACGAGTATGTACCGATGCTTATTAATCACATGGACGCAACAACGATTACACAGAAGTAGTGATACATTGTTAGTACATAGGCCTGCCATGGCAGGTACTTATTCCGTTGTAGGTTTATACCAAGCATATATATATACATATACAGCAAGACGAGAAACGTTACCATGCATCTGGACTGGAGACGACTAAATGTCCCACCACGTGATCTTCACTTCAATCTCCCCGTTCCTGCCCACAAGACGCTTCACGTGTTCACCCTCAAGCTCAGGATAGAACTCCAGGCAGCCTTTGGCGATCTCGTCGCCGGAGCTAGCACGCAGATCCGCCTCTACGGTGAGGGGCCATCCTAACGGCACCGCGAGGACAGATCTGACCAGTGGAATCGTCGACGACGTTCCCTCTCTCGCGCTTACGCCCTCTTCGGGTTCGCTGTCGAAGAGCACAGTTCCGACCGCGAAGAGCTGGCTACGCGCGATGATCCTCCCACCGACACCACCATCCCCGCCATGGACGAGCTTCACCTCAATGACGCCTTCGACCGCGTTGCTCAACACGGCGTAGGTCACCTCTGCAGGGCCGCAGCGAGTGTCGACGGTCTGGGAGATGGCCTTGTCGTACTCCACGGTCGGACGGTAGGCGTCCCAGTAAATCTTGCTGATTTCGTTACCGCGCTCGTCTTCCGAAGAAGGTGATGGCTCTTGGCTGCCATCGTCGAGGTCAAGTGTAATTGCGACACTCCCCTCCGCCGATATAGCTCGATGTGGTCCAGTTAGCACAAGCCCATCCTGTTTTCACATGATAGATGATATCTCAATTAATCTCGGATGACTGCTGCTGGAAGTATAATTTAATGGAATGAACGTAGCTGTCCTAAATCAAAGAGCTACATACACTCGGGCATTTTTGGAGCCCCTCACACTCGAATTTTTTCCACCACCAGATCGGCATCCAACGGTCGACCATCATCTTCTACCTCCCGTTCGTCTCCTCTGTTTGTCTTCTGCTCGCCTCCACCGAGGGCCACCACCCCAGGAGTGCCGGCGGCCGCCGGCGAGAACCTACAGCGCCCGCGGCAACCTTCAGCATACCCCGCCCGCTTCCGCTTCCCACCACCGCCGTGATGGCCGTTGTTGCCCCCGCCCCGACCCCGCCCACCGGTAGTCCTCCACTACCCAGGCCGACGGCGGGCGCCGCCGGCCTCACCGCCCCCGCGCGCTATCTCCGCCGGGCCGGCCTGCCTCCCCTGGCCTTTCCTCTAAGGCCGGCAATGAAGAGAACCTCGCCGGAGCCCATACCCCCAACCCCAATCCCGAATCCTAACCCAACCCCACAGCCTAACTTCGCCGGAGACAGAGAAGAAGGCAAGAGGAGGAAGAGGGAGCCTTGGATTGCTGATAGGAGGAGGAGAAAAAGCGGGATGTGAGGGAGGACGAAAATGCTCGGATAGGATATAGCTCTCCCCCATTTAATTAATGACGAACAATGAATGAATCATGCATATATACATCGAACCAATCTGATTAGGCTCCACTACTATAGGAGAAGTAAATAACACCATGAGATGAAAAAATCTGAACGGAGCCATGCATCCTGCAAGTTAGTTGCACCTGAGCACGGGAAGACGGGTGGAGATGGGTGGGCTGATCCCTTTTGCGGCTGTAGATGATCTGCCCGCGCCGGCCGTCGGAGACGCTCACGGTGCCGCAGGGAGGGCCCCCAGCTGCTCTGCCGACGAGGCGCAAGGAGAACACTTCCAGCAGCGGTCGCCCGTAAGCCGGCACCCGGGCGGCAGCGCGCGGCTGCTCGGCGGTCGGGCCAGTGTAGCCGGTGGCAGAAGCCATCCACGAGACCTCGACTGGAGAACTTCCGAATTACTAAGTTCCAAGTCGCTCTAGATCTATGCCCGCGGTACCGCGTCCGTTCCTTTTCCTTTTCCTTTTCCTTTTCCTTTTCCTTTTTTTTTTTTTTGACTTTTGTAAGTGTAGGAGCAGGAAGCTTCGCGATGATAGATACAGATTGGACGCGTAGAATAATCAGGGAAATAACTTTTGTAAGTGTAGATTGTGCCGAGCAGTACGTGGGCCCATGCCGCGCGACACGGCAGAGGGCGCTGCCTTCTGGGGCCGCCCTATCGGCTTCCCTGTCTTAACATTACGCGCGGGGACACGTAAAAAATGTGGTTTTGCCTCCTGGGCACTGCCATTCTCATATTAGTCTCCAGGATAAAGTGGCCGTTATCAATTTTTTTTATCTCAATGCACAAAATACATTACATCTTGAAATTTGGCGAAACATACATTCCTTATCCATGTGTTTTTTTACAGATGTTTTTTTTTTTCAAATGTTAGCATATCTTTTTTAAAAAATAAATATTTTTCTAACAAAAAAGATATGCAAACAATCAGAAAAAAAATCTTTAAAAAACACATGGATAGGGAATGCAGCAATGTATGGTTGTGCCAAATTTCAAGTTGCAATATATCTTGTGCATTGAGATAAAAAAGTTGATAACGGCCACTTGTCCTGCTTTAGTGTCCAGGAGACAAATACCATTTTTTGGCAGTGTCCTAGAGACTAATACGAAAATGACAGTGTTCAAAAGCCACAACCACATTTTAAGCATGTCACATTGGCAAAAAAATGTGACACCCCTGTGTCACAAAATGCGTAATGCTGTGAATCACTGAGCTAAGTGAATGCATTTATTCAAGCACGAGAAATTTAAGTCAAATTTGATTCGAATTTCAAATCAATTTGTTGAAATCATGCGTGTGGAGAAACCCAAAATTCTCCAGTGACAACGTACCCTGGAATCGATTTCATTACGAAAAGCAAGCAGCGGATCCCACACTCAGCCACTCCTCTTCGCTTCCCATCCCTGCCACTCTGGCCCAATATTCTGGCGCTTTGTTTCACGCCACCGCCGCCGCGGCAGCAAGCTCGCAGGGCGCGTGCACACGCGAGGTGGTGTCCTAGGCCCGTAAGGACCCTGCCACCGTCTCAACGCCACCTCCCCACCCCACCCAACTCATCCTTATCCTGCAACTCGATCAAACCGCGGGCGACCAGACCTCTCCTGAAAGCTCTCTTCCTCATCTACAGTTGAGAGAGGCAAACCCGAGCGCTCCGTCCTCCGCTGGGGAAGAGGTCTTGGTCCTAGTAGGTCTAGGTTAGGGTTTCCGACGGCGGCGCTGAGGCGGTGGCAGCGACGCCGTTTTGGAATAAGGTCCTCTCGCTCTCTTCCCCGTCTTCGTGGCGTTCCTCGCCGGCGCCGGCGACGAGGGCGTGGAGGTAAGGTCCGGTCTCAAATCTTGTATAGGAGTCCGAGTTCGCCTGTGTTTCGTCGTCTCTGTGAGGCGGTGGATCTGGCGACTCTTGTCTTGATGGATGCAGCGGTGGCTGCGGGTTCTTCGGCATGGTGGCAAGCGGACCGAGCTCCAATTCCATTCAGCGGTGGCCAACAACGAGCTCTGGTCTGGGAGCAGAGGGGCTCGGGGTGTGTCCCCGGCCGATGGTCTTCCAGCGATGTCATCGATTGCGGCTCCTTTCAAAGCCTTTGTGCGATGGGGTTCCTTCTGTTCCGAGGTCGAACTCACGTCTTCTCCAACGACGGTGGTCGGCGGATCGACGGCGGCGGTCGGCGTTGGCGATTTCGGAGTTCTGTGGATAGCACAAAGCCTAGGGTCCTTTTTGTATTTTCTGCTTTTGCCAGGGGCTTTTGTGCAAGGTGGTTGTGGCAGCTACCCATGTATCCTACTCGTACGTACCTGTATTCGTACGTGTCTTTGTACGTTTTCCTTATCTAAGAATACAGATACGTTTTATCAACAAAAAAAAACTCATCCTTATCCTTATAAATTTTCCCATTTGGAGCCTGTGCAAAATCTAGTTTTACAAATCATGCGCTGATGAGAACCTGGGAGATGTGTTTTACTCTAGCGAAGGATCTAAAAGCTTGTAAAGGTGTCTTTGAACCTGCAATTGGCTAGGAAATATTGTAAACGTTAAATTCTTGAACTGATTGTTGACGCTCGTTATTGACACATTTTTACCCATATTTATCTTCAATAATGACATGAATTTAATACCTAAACCATTGATCATACATAATAAATAAATAGGCCATTTTCACATATGCAATATATTTGGGAGGATATTCTGTTTTCATATAAAATTAGACTTTAATGGAGCATAATTGGATGAAGCCCTGAACAAGAGACGATCCAGAGAAAGATGAAGGCTAACATGCCCAAGAAGGGCCTAGGCTGATCGGCTTATAGGGGCCCAGGCCGTTCGGCATAGGGTCTCCTTGGCCCCATTTATGCTCATTATTGGCGAGCAATCCTCCAGGATGACTTAAGGGCTAAGTTTGCAAAGATAAGGCAAGATGAGTTCGGGATCAAAGAAGATCAAGCAGAGGATTGGAAAGTTATCAAGATGCATTTTTATCCTGAAGCTATCGACGTGCCAGACCCACATGCAAGTGAAAAGAAGACTCCAGAATACCTGATATTACTTGGGGACGAGGGGGGCGCGAGAGGCCAAAAGGAAGGCCTAGGCCGATCGGCCTTGACCTCCCCTAGGCCAATCGGCCTTGGGCATTCCTTTGCCACCCTTGACTTCCTATTTCTACCACAGATCCTCCAGACTATAAATGTCCCTATTCTCCAGCGAGCACACGATCAATACAACGCATTCGACGTGAAGCAGCAGAGAAGCAGAAGGAGCCTGAGAGACACCACTTCGGAGAGCCTAGGGCCGTGCAGTTGTCTAGGGATTAGCGTAGCTAAGCCCTAGCCGACGTGGGAATTCTGCGAGGAAGATCCACATCGGAGATCTAGAACTAGGATCATCATATCAAGGTAGGATCCCGGTGGAGATCTGGTGATGTACAATCATTCATGGTGAAGTAATATATGTGTTCTTATTCTTAGCGATCTAAGTATCTCCTTTTATGGTTTTATGCTCTTTCGTTTGCTTGCTTTTCAATCTATGATCGATGATAGATTGCTTAGAATGTTTATGTGGTCGTGGTGACCGGATTTGCATGCCTGATCTACCGATGAGTATAACATGTACTTGTGATCGTGCCCTTAGACTACCTATACAGATAGAGAGGATTGTGACGGGGTCTTTCTTGTGTAAGATGGGGGTTTTCGGGAGTCAGAACAGAGGTGTAGATTTAAAGATGCTTTTTGCTAAGATCATATCTTTGTTGCTTTGCTACCCATACTCAGAATTACAACATACGCATAGTCTAGGTTGCTCTAGATTGGTTACCTCTGCGCTATCTGTTATTTGTCTATCCATGCCTCACAAGGACCAAGGGGACAGCAGTCACCTCGGTCCGGTCAAACGCCATCTCTGCCAAGTTGCAGGGAAAAGACAACACCACCCAAGGTGGTAATGGCCGGTACAGTGAACCACCGTCCACGTATGGCCTGACGAGACACACGTACATTTCCACCCACTACGGGATGGGAACCACGATGGAGTCCTCAACTTAGAGGCCATATCCAAGCCAGCAAGGGTCACGACCCCTATACAAGGGACCGTGGCCATAGTCTCCCCAAGCGGCAAGATGATCAATGGCATGGAGGCGACTATCAACTCCTATACAATGCCCCCGGGAGGCCAGAAGGGATGACGGTGACCACGACGCACTGGACCGATGGCAAACCATCTACGTGCCAACAGTGCCACCAAAACTAGCACTGTAGGCTACACCACGGCGTGCCGCGACGTAAGCACAAGACCATCACGACAGCCACACCCAAGCGCACGACTCGAGGTGGCGTTACTTGCAAGCCAAGCTAGATAGTGAAAGGGTCGAGATGGCGGACTAGAGGGGGGTGAATAGTCCGACAAAAATAAATCGCAGCGGAAATAAAACCTAATCGGTTCTAACGACAATTCACCCCTCTAACTAAGACTCTAAACACCTTGCAAAAGAACCTAGCAAGAAGCAAAGCTGCAAGTCTAGCTTGAGCTTCCCTAAACCGTTCTAGCGCAAGATCACACAAACCTAAGCTCTAGTACTTTAAGCACCCGGGAAACTCCTATCAACTAGCAAGCAAAAGTGCACTAAGCACCTAAGCTCACTACTTGCTCAATGACAAGGATACACAATCCAAATCAAGGAGCGTAAGTCACTTAGCTACACAAACTAAGTGAGAACAACTTCTAAGCAACACAAGCTAAGAAGGTGAGTGGCAAGCTACACAAGCTAACCGGTCTCACAAGAGCAACTACAACTACACAAGTAAAGTAATGCACAAAGTAAATAACTTGTGTAGAAGGGAGCAAACCACCGCGAAGGATGGGAAGATGTTGACACGGTGATTTATTTCCCGGAGGTTCACTTGTCGCCACAAGCTACGTCCTCCGTTGAGACAAGCTCCAAGGTTGTCGCCGGTCCTCTTGCTAGTGGTGACCCGCAAGTCACACTCTCCCACGTGGAGTGCTTACCACAAGCTCTAGCACTTGACTCGGCCGGACCACTTGTCGCTCTTCACGTCTCGCTCTACTAGCGATGCTCTTCACGATCTCCCGCGGGGTGAGCTCCAACCCCTCACAAAGCTTCTCCGGAGTCAAGCACAATCTTCTTGCTTGCTTCACGGAGCCACAAGCCACCAAGCCGTTTAGGAGGTGGCAACCTCCAAGAGTAACAAGCACCACTGGCTTGCAACTCGATCACCTAGTGCCACTCGAAGCAATCTCACAATGCAACGCACTAGAATCACTCACTAGCGATCAATTGGATGAACACTAAACACACTAGTGAGATAGAGAGCTCCCAAGCACACCTACACAAGCCACACAGGCCCAAGGGTGCTCAGCTAGTCGGCCAAGGCCGCCAAGTGCTTGGATTTATAGCCCTCAAGCGAATAGAGCCGTTGCCCTCTCAAACCGACCGTCGGACTGAGCGTCGGACGCTCAGCCGCGCCACCGTCGGACCAATCTCCACAGTCCGACGCTCCCGATGGCTGTCATGTGTCACTAGCCGTTTGAAGTCGAACGTTGGATCACAACGGCTAACTTCCCGCGCTTCAGCTCACCGTCGGACGGAGCACCGTCGGACCAAAGCCCACGGTCCGACGCTCCTCGGTTAGCCACCGTCGGACTGAATTTACACTGCGCGTCGGACTAAACGACGCCACGGTCCGACGCTTCTAGAGAGGTCCCCGAGCGCTGAAAACCGTCGGACGGTCGTCCGACGCTCGCCGTCGGACTAAACCCAAGAGTCCGACGCTCTCAGAGCTCGCCACGTGTCAGCTCTCGCACGATCTGCACCGTCAGACGCTCGGACAAAAGTCCGACGCCCACAAACTTCAGCGTCCGACGCTCACAGGCCAAACACCGTCGGACGCACGAGGATGGTCCGACGCTATCACTGCAGACAGCGTCCAACGCTCGCACTCAACTGCACAGAGGTTAGGGTTTACCGTCGGACTGAACGCAATAGTCCGACGCTCACCTAAGCCAGCGTCCGACGCTCTTTTTGAGCTCCTCTCAACTCCAAACTTCACCACCCTTGCAAGTGTGCTAACACCACCAAGTGTACACCTCATGTGCATGTGTGTTAGCTTTTCACAAACATTTTTCAAAAGATTTTTCTCTCTTTTCACCGCGCCACTCGATCCTAACAACGTATGCAAGTTAGGTCACTCAAGTGGCACTAGATGACCGATATGCAAACAAGTTTGCCCCTCTTGATAGTACGGCCATCTATCCTAAATCCGGTCAAGCACTTCTCTACTCAACCTTAGACCGGTGAAATGAAAACGCCCTAGGTTATACCTTTGCCTTGCGCTTTCCATTCCAATCACCGTCTTCATCACCGTCTCTGACACCATCGATGCCGGTGCAACACATGCACCAACACCTCATGAATGATATGATCCACTTCATATCATCACGTGGCTTTTGGTTCATCGATCCTTGACTTGCTTGCTCTTCACCGTTGCGTTGGTCCATCGGCGCCAAGCCATCACCCGACTTGCCCTTCACTCTTGCAACTGGTCCGTCGACGCGAAGCCTTGTCTTGATATTCTCCACCTAGCCACATGACTCCATGTCATGTCTCATGCATTAAGCTCCTCCATACCATATGTGTGGGCTAAGCATCATCTCCAAGCCATTTCCACCTCCATGGCATAAATGCTCACACACATATACCTGTGGACTAATCACCTGTGTAATCAACACTTAAACACATATTAGTCCGTCTAAGTTGTCATTCAATTACCAAAACCAAACAAGAACCTTTCAGATAGGACCCCCTCTATATGCGCCTTGGCCCCAAACTCTATATAAGGGCGGCCAAGGCACCCTCTCAAATCATCTATCCTTTGAATCTCCAAACTCTTGAAGCTCCCATTCGGGCAGTTCTTCCATAGGCTCTAGTCTCCTGCCTCTTTCACCATTCTTGCACCCCCCATTGTAAGAACTTCAGAGCATTCAAGCGAGGAACACGCATGTTGGTATATTTTAACGCACACAAAATAATCACAAAGAAAGATCCGCAAGCGCACGGATACCGCTGTAGCTTTCACCTGGAGGGTTTTAAATATTGTATCCACAGGAAAACGTGTGAGACAAACTAGATCTAACTTAACAAGGGGTGGTAACTAAGTTGAGGTTTATGATAACTAAGAGTAGCAACAAGGTTAGGATAAATAGGAGCGTAAAGAGGATAACTAAGGGTCCTCTACTTCTAACTTGGGTAAACTATGTCGTCTACTGTCTATCAAGGCCAATAACTACTAGAGAACAAAAGCAAAGTTTCTTCCCTATGAGCATCAAAAAGACTGCCGTTCCTTCTAACGGGATGGTGGGCTATAGAGGATTGAACAGGCCTGTCACACCTATGATACTACCACCGAAATCCAAAAAGTAAGGGGCATTTACGATTAACCCTAGCCCAAGCACCACGCTTACGCTAATGATTAACACTCTACTCCGGAATAAAGCACTCAAAAGAGTCACAAACTAGATAGACAATATAAACAAAGTAAACTTAGATTAAAAGTTGATTACCAGAGAAATCTCAAAGACAAGGAGAACTTGAATCCGCTGAAGTACAAGCCGTAGAGGAAGCATCGATAGGCCGACACTTCCTCCAAACTCATCCCTCACTCTCTATCTCACTATTTCTATTTATAAGACTAGATCCTATGGAGGACTAATCTTCTCTTGATGGCTAGCTCTAGGAGAAAGATCCATTCATGGGACCCCTCTCTTCATCCTATTGAGAGAATATGAATTAAGGTTTTCAGGGGGGAGGTCTGCCTCTGGTTATATAGTCCGGTGGCATGAACCGCAGCCCTCGGATCAAATGGACCTTCTTCTACGGTGGAGATGCAATCCCAAGAGGCGGTGAAGGAAGGTTCCAGAAACTGGGCTCAAATGGGCTCTAGGCCAGGGCGACCGCCCTGGGTGGTGGGGCCGGCCGCCCTCCCCCTATGCCAAGTGGGCCCCATCTTCAGCGTGGTGGCTTTTGGTATCTTCTAGAGTCTTCTAATGATGGTTACGATGCGGAATTGATATCTTTTGATTCTGGACTCCGAATATAGCAAATGATATATCTGTTTCGATCGTCTCGACGAGCTCTTCACAATGGTGCACTCTAAATCATCATTTGAGATACTTTTATTCTGTGAAAAATTAGAAATCCTATAAAATAAGTGAGAGCACCAAAACTCGTGGAATATGTTAGAATCAAACCCTAGACTCTAGTGAAATCATCCTTTTATATCATTTTTCATGTTTATTTAACTATAAAATATTGACGTTATCCACCGCCAACAACGCACTAGATCATCTCTGAGACTGGATGTAGGGCTCCGACCTAAACCAGTACAAATCATCATGTCTTTTGGATGCCACCATCGTCTTCCTGGAGTAGCGCGACGCTCATAAAATTCTACTAGCCGGTTAACAAAACATCAATAGTTGGCGCGCTAGGTAGGGGACAGTCGCGCACTCTCGATTTTGAGAAGGAAGTGATGGCTCCTCGCACTGTCGACGGAATCACCAATGGAATGGCCCACGGTGGTCACATTCGCATCATGAACACTGACTCTATCGGCGTCGAAGGGCCAACGCCCACGAGCTCCTTTGGTTATGGTTCGGTCCTCCACTATGGTCCACTATGCTGCGCGAGTGAGGCCATCGCCCGGGGAAGGGATTGTTGGTATAAATTAACGCACATAGAAAAATCCACAGGCGCACGGATACTAGTGTAGCTTTCACCCAAGAGTATTCCAATGTATCGATTTCCTCGAGGAACGTGAAGTGGACTAGCAAGAAACAAGATCGTTAAAAGATAACTTATGAAAAGTTTTTTTGGTGGGTAGGGAGGGAATATCTAAGGTATTCTAAGTTGTTCAAGATCAAGATACTATACTTTACTTACTTTGGAGCAACAGTACCTTTCCGATTCTCGAAAAGACTGGGAAGAAGTGATCGGGGGAAGGCTGCCAAAAAGATCTATGAAACTCCAACCCTAACGTGGTGGATTGCAACGGCTTGACAAAGCTATCACCTCTAGGGCTACCACAATTAACCGGAAGATTGGGCGCAAACTCAGGTAAACTATAGCCTAGACAGCACGTCTACACTAATGCTTACTACTCTAATCTTGTTCCTAGACTAGAGCACTCAATACGAGCAGAGATCCAGCAAGCAAAATATAATAAGAACTAAACTTAATTAAAAATAAAACTTAGAATTAGTAAATGAAGTACCTAGATGAAACTCGATGAAGAATTAGATCCGTAAAGGTACAAAGTTGATGAGAATCCGACAATCCCGGCTTCTCATCAGATCTCTTGCCTCTCCTCTATCCCTATTTTCTAAGAACTAGATTAGATCCTAATGAGGACTAATCTCTTCTTGATATCTAGCTATGAGGTAGATCCATTCAAGGGACCCCTCTCTTGATCTAATGAGAGAATAATGAATTAGGGTTTCAGGGGGAGGTCTGCCTCTGCTTATATAGGCCGGTGGGATGAACCGTAGCCCTCGGATCAAACCAACCTTGTTGAACGGTGGAGATGCAATCCCTTAGGTCGGTGGAGGAAGCTTCCAGAAGCTAGAGGCGAGGGGCCCACATGTCAGGCCGGTCGGCCTGGCCAGTAGGGCCGGCCGCCCCCTCATGTCAGGGTTGCGGGCCCACTTTGCTCTGGGTTCCTTCTTGCCTCTTCTGGACTCTTCTAGACCAGGTTACTTCGTCGTTAAGTTTTGTCTTATTTGCGCTTTAATCCTCCCCTTTTTAATCCTGTCTGGAATAACCCTACAGAAAATATAAATTCATCAAAACTCGTGGAAATTGTTAGTTTAAACCCTAGACTCTTAGTAAATTAATTCTTTCTCATGTTTATTTGATTATTAAAAAGTTGACGTTATCTACCGTCAACAGGGATCACACGGGGGAAGGCAGAACGACGACCCCCAACATTGTCGCACCTTTTTGTTGTCTTAGTTTTCTTCTTTTCAGCTGTAGGAGATTTGAAGGAGAAAAAGAAAGGGTATGCTGGCTCCCTTTGTGTGCTAGCAAAACAGAAGATTGTATTTCGTCTCATGGGACTTGAGGTAGTGCATTATGTGTTTATCCTAATTTAATAATACTAATTGTTAACTTGTGAGTAATAAGATGGTTATGGATCAATCTATTGATAAACCACCTCAAATGAAGCGAGCTTGTTCCATTGCCGATTGCACTTCGACCACCCTTTCTTTATGTATTGAGATGGTTTGAATGTAGTCTCTTTGTCCAGGAAAACATGCAATTCTAGCACAGTGTTCTGTTTTAATATATCAAGTTTGACCAATTATAGATAAAAATATAAATATTTATGGTATCAAAAATTTCATTAGATTAATTATGAAATATATTTTATAATAAATTAATTTAGAGCTATAATTATAAATACTATTCCCTAAAATATTTAGTTATACACGAACTACTTTATCTAGCACGTAACCCATAGTTGCATCTTTTTTTATAGAGGGAGTAAAAGTTAACTGGTTTATCAGTGAGGTTTCACTAATAAACAATAATTGGGTAATTGAGTTTAAGTGCTTTATTAAATAATCTCCGCCCATATGGAATTAACAGTTTCATCATATACTCCGTACTAAGCAAAGTACTATTTTATAAACCCTCGGGTGGCCCCGCCCACGGCCCCAGCCTTATCTGGCGCTGGCGCGTCCCTCCAGTAAAGTGCACCACCAACCGCGTCCGGCGGTAGGTGGAGGTGGAGCAGCATCTCCGTCCAGCGACACAATGGTCACCTTCCTCTCCTGTTTCATTTCACTTGCCAGGCGTGAGCGGTCCTTCCTCCGTGTCCCGCGTCCGGCGATCAAGTGTCATCGTCGTCGCCTGCCCTCCCTCCCTCCTGTAGCCTTTAGCCTTTAAAAACAACATCGGTGAGTACTTTTAGCTGGAAGCCTTTGCCCCCAACTCCAGTCTCAGAGAGCCGGGAAGAGCCCCGCAAGATCTGCGTCCACCCGACCACCCTGTTAAGAGTCTACTTCACCATGTCATCCTTAACGTTGAACAGAGTAGAGTAATGAGGTTTACACCGCTGCCTCAAGCTCTGCTCGCCGCCACCCCCGGCACAGCCGGTCTGTTCATTCTACTCCGTTCTCTCTCTCCCACATGAACGCTCTCCCCTTTTACAGCTAGCCGAATCCAAAACGAAGACGATGTGATTCACGGGCCGGTCTTCCACTCTGGGCCTGCGTAGCGCGTACTGGGCTTTCTCAACCTCTTGGGCTGCCTGACTGCCTTTCCTTTGTTTCTCAGATCAGCATCGCCTACGTCTTCCTCCTCTTGAACGTCGTCAGCTTCTTGCTCGTCTGGTACCGTGACATTCCTCCCTTCTTGAGAACCGGCTTGCGCCCAAGCTGGTGCCGCCGGAAATGTAAGCCTCAGGGTCTTCTCGTCTTCCCAGGTCGCCAAATGCTCCGGCCATTCCGACCAGTGCACCAGGATTTGATCAGAGTCACAAGCATTAGTACGGCGTCGCTGGAGAATCTTCAGGGGATATTGAAATGGCGACGGTGGAGGAGGGATCTCAGCACTAACCTGCAAGGAAGAGCTGACGGCGAGCTTGAGCTGTGAAACATGAAACACCGGGTGGACCGATGATTCTGTTGGCAATTGAAGCTTATATGCTGCTGCTCCAATCCTCTTGATGATCTTAAAGGGGCCAAAGTAACGATAGGACAACTTTTGATTCACCCGATGTGCTAGACTGGTCTGAACATAGGGTTGCACTTTGACAAACACTGATTGACCAACTTGAAATTGCCTCTCAGATCGATGTTTATCAGCTTGATGCTTTTGCCTCTGCTGAACACGAAGGAGTTGCTGGTGAATCAGTTGTTGCATGAGTCTGTGATTAGTCAACCAATCCTTGAGGTCCTTGACTGCACAATCTTGATTGACATCAATACCAAAATGATTTGGCTCATGCCCATAAAGAACCACAAATGGAGTGCTATTAAGAGATGAATGGAAACTGGTGTTGTACCGATACTCAGCTAAAGGTAACCAATCCTTCCATTTGTGTGGACAAGCATTAACAGTACACCTTAAATAAGCCTCCAAACACTGGTTCACTCTCACAGTTTGTCCATCCGTTTGTGGATGATAAGTTGTACTCATTTGCAATTCAGTATTGGACAGCCTAAACAGTTCCTGCCATAAGTGGCTTGTAAAGACTTTGTTCCCATTAGATATCATTGCTGTGGGCATACCATGTAATTTGAAAATGTGATCCATGAATTGCTTAGCTACTTGTAAAGCAGTGAAAGGGTGAGCTAATGGTATGAAATGAGCATACTTTGAAAACTTATCTACTACCACCATAATGCAATTATAGCCTTTAGAATTGGGTAACCCTTCAACAAAGTCTAAGCTTACTGTTTGCTAAGCACCAGTTGGAACTGGTAAGGGCTGAAGAAGCCCTGGATACTTCACTCTTTCAGATTTTGCCTTTTGACAAACTTGACATGCAGCCACAAATGCTTTGATCAATTTCTTCATTCCTGGCCAAGCAAACAGTTTCTTGATCTTGGTATAAGTGACTAAAAAGCCAGAGTGACCCCCAATTGCTGAACTATGTAAAGCCATCATGATCTTCTGTTGAAGTGTAGGACTGCTATCCAGCCAGATCCTTTGTTTGTATCTAATGATACCTTTTTGCAGAGTGAAGTGATCCTGAGAGTCAGCAATCAACAAGGAAGAGAGTAGCTTAGCAGTAGCAGGATGAGAACCATAAGAATCTGCCAGCTGTTGCATCCATACTGGTTGAGTTGAAGACAAAGTATATATTTCTGAATTGTGATGAGAGGCCAAGGGTAAACGAGATAAGGCATCAGCAGCAGAGTTTTCAGTGCCCTTCTTATAAACAATCTTGAAATCAAAGACCCAACAATTTAGTGTAAGCCTTTAATTGCCAAGGAGTGGTCAATCTTTGATCTCTTAAATTCTCCAAACTCCTTTGATCAGTCCTTATAGTGAAAGGAGCGTGCTGCAAATAGTACCTCCACTGGTCCACAGCCATTAATAAGGCTAGACACTTTTTTTCATAGGTCGAAAGACCTTGATTCTTTAAACCCAAGGCTCTGCTAACATAAGCAATTGGATGGCCATCTTGAAGGAGCATAGCTCCAATGCCTTTAGCAGATGCATCTGTTTCAATGATGAAAGGTTTAGAAAAGTTTGGCAACTGCAGGACTGGTGCTGTAGTTAAAGCTTGCTTCAAGGTGTCAAAAGCTGACTGCTGAATAGATGTCCACTGGAATATAGTATTTTTCTTGAGTAGCTCATTTAAGGGTCTTGCTATTGTACCAAAATATTGCACAAATTTCCTGTAATATCCAGCTAGTCCCAGAAAGCCCCTCACTTCTTTCACATTAACTAGAATAGGCCAGTTTTGGACATCCTGAATCTTCTTGGGATCAGTGGATACCCCTTCAGAGATAATAACATGACCCAGATACTTCAATTGTGATTGAGCAAAAGAACACTTGGACAGCTTTATCTTAATATGATGTGTAGTCAATAACTCAAACACTTTCTGTAACAAGGACAAATGCTCAGACCAGCTTTTTGTATACAAAAGAATATCATCGATGAAGACCACAACTCCCTTTCTGAGTAAAGGTGCCAGAATATAATTCATGGTTTGCTGAAATGTGGCTAGTCTGCCTGTTACTCCATAAGGCATCACAGTATATTCAAAATGACCATTGTGAGTTTGAAAAGCAGTCTTATATTGATCAGACTCTTCCATCAATATTTGATGATAACCAGCAGTCATGTCTAAGGAGGTGAACCACTGAGCACCAGAAAGTTCATCCAAAATCTCATCAATTACAGGTAATGGATGCTTGTTTTTGATGGTTAAGGCATTTAATTTTCTGTAGTCCACACACATTCTCCAATCTCCTGTCTTCTTTTTGACTAACAACACTAGAGAAGCAAAGGGACTAAAGCTCTCTTTGATTAACCCATTCTGTAACAATTCTTGTACTTGCTTTTTAATCTCATCCTTCTGGGCTGGATTGTACCTGTAGGGCCTAATTCTAAATGGTTGTGCACCAGCAATCAAAGGAATAGTATGCTTGATTTGTCTTGGTGGTGGCAAGCCAGATGGTTTCTCAAACAGCTGATGTTACTATTCAATCAGATTATGCAAATCAGCAGGCTAACTGCTAGAAATCTGTTGAGGCTCCAGTTGGAACAGTTCAAATATGCACCACAATTGATCAGTTGTCTGTAACTGAAGGAGTTCAGAAACAGTAATAAGAGAACATTGTTGCAAATTTGGTTGCAGACCCACAAGTTGAATGAGAGAGCCCTCATATTCAAAGGAGATAGTCTTGTTCTTCCAGTGCATTTGCATTGGATTAAACTACTCCAGCCAATCCATACCCAATATAATATCATGACATGATAAGGGTAATATTTTCAAATTGACATAGAAACAATGGCCCTGAATATTGATGGGACAATTAAGGATCTCATGAGTGCATTGTATCACACTACCATTAGCTACTCTAACTTGGCCTGGTACAGCTAGTGGTGTCCAATTAGATATTTGAGTAGCTAAAGATTGACTGATAAAACTGCCAGAGCTACCAGAGTCCAACATAATTACAGCAGAGTGCTGAAAAAGATTACCCATCATCCTTATAGTTTGAGCAGTGTCAGTGCCTTGTGCTGCTGTGAGAGAAATATGCATTAAGTCTTCACCTGAATCTGAATCAATGAGCTCAGGTTGAGAATCAGAGCAATCAATGATCTGCCAAAGTTCTTCCACCAAATTGAGAGAAATTGATTTGGAACACTTATGGTTGGGGTCCCACTTTTCACCACACTTAAGCATAATCCTTTTGCTCTGCGATACTGCTTCACTTTCTGCAATTTATCTTCAAGTCCAGATGAGTGGACTGGTTCTTGAGGCTTGTCATGAGCAATGGGTGGAGCAGCATTCTGGAATTTAGGTGTCGTCAGTGCTGACCAATTAGTCTTGAAGTTTCTTGAACGAAATCCAGAATGACCACTGCTGCGGGACTCAAGAGTAGCCGAGTTCGCAAGCACTTCTTCCTGCAAAAGGGCCAACGAACAAGCAGCATCCAGACTGGAAGGGCGGTGCAAAATAACAACAGCATGAATTTCATCTTTTAGACCATCCACAAAACGACTATTGATGATGTGAGGACTGAAACAAGGGTCGTGGGCCAAAATTTGGTGGGTTAGCTCATCAAACTTCTCAATATACTCAGCTACGGTGGAGTTTTGTTCGAGACAAAAGAATTGATGGTCTAGGGAGTTTTGCTGATCTCGCTCAAAACGATTACAAATGGCTGTGCACAGATCAGCCCAAGTGCATTGCTGAAGGATAGACTTGACTGATTGGGACCAAAAAGCAGCTGATCCTACAAAGTTCATGACTCCTAGTTTCACCCACAAGTGTTCAGGTATGCCATACACATCAAAATAAGACTCACTACGTTTCTTCCACAGCTTAGGATTCATCCTATCAAACTTAGGAAACTCTTGTTGCGGGATTGCTTGATTCAATACAAAAAATTGCTGAGCAGTGAAACAACTAGGCATGACATTTGGAGTATGAGTCGCACCTTTGACCGGGGTCGGCACGAGGGCGGTCACCACCCCGTTGCCAATTCCCCGATGACTGTGTGGATCGCCGTTGGCTTAAAGCCCTGAAGCCACCTCGGACGAGGACGCAGCCAGATGAGCAGCTGCTGACTTCGTGAGATCGATGTATTCGGTGTTGAAGACTTGTGCCGATGGGTTGACGACGGCTGGCTGGGTGACGAATTTGTCGACCTTCGACTGCAATTCCTTGACGGATTGCTGCAATCCATCAACCTTGGCGTCGATCTGCGGGCGCAAACGCCGACGTCACGGGGCTGGGTGAGATTGTCATCGAGGGTGCGCTGGATCGAAGTATTCTGCAACTGGAGATCCTAGAGCATCTTCGCCAGATCGCCAAGTTGGACCTCCATGGCGGAGATGCGTTTCTGCTCACGAGTTTGGTATTGAGGGCGGAGAAGGTAGTCTGGCACGGACGCCAGGATTTGTGGTGTAGTGGATTGGGTTGAGGCCGAATGGTGGTGGATGTGGAGGAGGATTTGAAAATTTGGGGAGAGAACAGAGTGCTCGTCGCGGACGCAAGCCGATCAACCCAACCGCGGACACGGGCCTCTAGCGAACGCGATCTAGCACCGAATGCTGGATCACAGCGCCTGCCGTCGGGCATTACGGATCCAGATCAAGGCGAACGAAGAACGCGAAGAACACACCTGCAATATGATGGAATCGCCGCTGCCATTGAAGCCACGGGATCGAGTGACCTCTGATACCAATTGTTAAGAGTCTACTTCACCATGTCAACCTTAACGTTGAACAGAGTAGAGTAATGAGGTTTACAAGAGAAGGCTTCAACACCGCCACCTCAAGCTCTGCTCGCCGCCGCCCCCGGCACAGCCGGTCTGTTCCTTCTACTCCGTTCTATCTCTCCCACACGAACGCTCTCCCCTTTTACAGCTAGCCGAATCCAAAATGAAGACGATGTGATTCACGGGCCAGTCTTCCACTCTGGGCCTGCGTAGCGCGTACTGGGCTTTCTCATCCTCTTGGGCTGCCTGACTGCCTTTCCTTTGTTTCTCAGATCAACATCGCCTACGTCTTCCTCCTCTTGAACGTCGTCAGCTTCTTGCTCGTCTGGTACTGTGACACACCCCCACACCATGGCGTTCTGGGAGTGCTGTTGCAGTGGCAAGGAGGACGAAGGCTGCTGCTCCTACTTCAGTGGACGCAGTTCTTCATCTGGGCCACCGTCGTCATCGTCGCAGGCGGCCTCATCACCATCCTCGTGCTGGCCATCGCCGTGGTGCGCGCACCCAAGGCCACCGCCGACGACGCCGTGCTGCAGCGGTTCGCTCTGACCCCCGTGGACCCGGCGTCCAACTCCACCGTCTCCTACAACATCACCGTCACGGTGTCGCTGCTGAACCCCAACACCTACCGCGCCATTGAGTACGACACGCTCGCCGTGACCTTCTCCTTAAACGGCACCCGCTTCGACGACTCCGCGTCCGTGCCGGGTTTCGAGCACAGGCCGGGGAAGACGGCCACGGTGCGCGTGACGGTCGGCGGCGTCGACAAGCCCGTCAAGTTCACCAAGCCCGGGGTGGGCGAGTTCCGCGCGGAGAACGACACGGGGTGGTTCGCCGTGGAGATGCGGCTCGACACCGTGCTTCAGTACAAGGGCCGCTCCGCCAAGTGCCCGCTCATCGTTGTGTGCCCGCTCCAGCTCTAGCTCGTCGACCCTGACGTCGCTGCCACCTCGTTCCAGTTCTAGCCGACTAAGTGCACCATCCTCCGGGCCAAGAAGTCCGGATGCTAGCTAGCTAGCTAACTCGGCTCCAGCTCCATTGGTTGGTTGCCTGGCTAGCTCAATTTCTGCTTGGTGGCTGCCTCTCTAGTTTCTTGCTACCTTTCCTTCCTTGATGTAAAATTAATTCTTCAAGGCCAGACTACTTGTTCTTCTTCTTTAGCAGGAGATTGTTGTTGTCATATTGTGTGCGCTTGGAGTAGGATTGGAGAACTTGGATGTACTTGTAGAAATTTCTGGAGATTTGTAGCGATCGGTTCATTGTCAGCTGTTTGTGATCCCCCTTCCTCTGCGATTCCTGTTGGGTGGTTATGATTTGGGCAAGAGCTATTGAGCTCCTGTCCAGTCCAGCTGGGTGTTGTGTTGAAAGGAACCTTGGCAAGCAGGATCGTTGTTGACTCTGTTGATTGTGTTGAGTATAGATGTATAGCATCGCGTTTTGACTGGCAACTGCACGCCACCGCCGAGCGCGGTCACCACGCCCACGACACCATGTCATGCGGCCGAGGCAGTTGGTGCGCCCTGCGTGGTCAGCCCAACTGCAAACCCTGTAACTTGTATAAAACATTCATCGAGAGCAATACAGATCTGTGTTGGCTCCACTCTTTCATGGTATCAGCTGCACGGGTCCCCTTCCCCTGCGCCAATCGATCGCGCTCGCCGTGCTCATCGTGCGCGCCGCCGTCGGCGCGATCTCTATCCACCACGCCTCTTCCCTATCCGCTGCCTTTATTTCCCCACGTCCTAGCCGCGTTCTCCGCTGCCATGGACAACAACCCACTCTTCGATGCCGAGCTCTCCGACGGCGCTTCTTTTCCACGATCCTCCCTCTCTGGTGACTCCTTCACCGGATCCCTCCCCGCCGTCAACACTCCTCCGACCGCCGTTCTCCAAATGGTCAACATCAAGTCGCACGTCCCCGTCGTTCTCGAGCTCACCGAGCCGAACTACTCCGAGTGGCGCACCTTCTTCGACACGTTCATCGGGAATTTTGGTCTCCCCGACCACCTCTCCACCCCGCCGAGCGCCGAGCAATGCCATGATCCCGACTAGCGCATCCTCGACCAGTGCATCCTTAGCTGGATCTACAACTCTGTTGCCAAGGAGGTCCTCGCCATCGTTCGTGTGCCCCGCCCCACCGCTCACCACATCTGGCATGCCATCGAGGAGCAGTTCCGCGACAACGAGCTTCACCGCGCCGTGTACCTAGAGGCTGAGTACCGCAATCTTGTTCAGGGTCACATGGATATCGCTCAGTACACTGGCAAGCTCAAGCGGCTCCCGACGCGCTCCGCGACATTGGCCAACCTGTCCGCGAGACAAGCCAAGTGCTCAATCTCCTCCGCAGACTGACAAGCCAAGTGCTCAATCTCAGTCGATTTCCTGCGCCCTTCCCTGAACACATCGTAAATTTATCAAACTATCATGTCCGTCAGATATGCCGCATGATATTTCCTATCATTTTGTTCTCCGTTAGACATAATAACCAGTATTTGTTTTTCTTATTACATGTTCCATTGATGTGGTTCAGATACATCTGATTTTGTATTTAGCATTCACTTATGCTGCTTCATTGTTTTATTGGACCATGCCTGCTCAGTTTGATTAACTGCCTTCATGAGAACTCTTATCTTTGTATGTCCACAAAAGAAAAGAAGCGAAAAGTCAAGTTAATCGCATATTTCTCATTGGTGCAGCAAAGGTAGCTGAATGGCTTCCAGTGCACGGGGCATCATGTTTCGGCGTCTCAAAACACTAACTATAAGCCCAGCACTAGCATCTGGTGTGATCAGTCAGCATCACCAGCTTCAACAGCATGCACCAGTGAGTGGCACAGCCGAAGGAAAGGCTAAGCTCAAAGCAGGTCAGCCTTTGAAGCGTTCTACCATCGGAGCGAAGAAAGGGGCACCTCCCAAAGGTGGAGGCGGCGGTGGCCGTGGTCGTCGTGAGGCCATTGAGCGCATTACTAATATTTTAGAGTCTTGTCTCAATGCCTCTACTCTGCTGCGGCACTTGTCCCCCAAGGAGCGTCTTCGCGAAGCTAAATGTGAGGAACTGGGACTTGTCTCCAAGGAGAGGCAACGTGAGCTTGATGCAGCCAAGGCCAAAGCTAAAGCCAAATCCAAAGGTACTGGTGGAGGTGAAGGAGACCGTGTGCTTATGGGTCCACCAGGCCTTGATTATATTGTTAAACCCTAGGAACATCTAGGTGTGGAAGCAGTGGGTGATCTCTTTGATTCAGGATGAACAAAGGCTTGAGTCTTAGAGAGAGAGAGAGAGAGAGAGAGAGAGAGAGAGAGAGAGAGAGAGAGAGAGAGAGAGTGGAAGAGTACAGACCATCCGTGGGAGTGGAGGAAGAATAGGTGGCCATCTCAGGTTCGTTGACGAAGCTCTACGCTAGGGCAGCGACGGTCGGTGCAAGGGCGCCGGCGGAGCAGCGGCGGCGGGGACGACGTCAGTGGCGGCGGTGAAGTCCGGTGGAGCTTCCCGTCGCTGGCTGCGCGCCCTCTCAGATCGGCTAGGGTTTATCGGTGGGGAATACGGCTCACGGCGAACCTCGTGCTGAGAGCCGCCGGCCCCCCTCTTTATGTAGCACAGTGCGACGGGGCCCACCAACCATATCTGGGTCGGGCGCCCCCGATCAGGACGCGTGATCAAGGTCCAATAGGCCGTTGGCCAGTATTAGGCTGGGCGCCCCCGATCAGGGCGCGAGTCAGGGCCCAGGCAACGCCGTTGGGCTTCCTGGTTAGGAGATCATCCAACATTCTCCCCCTTGATCTCATCCTTAGCTTTAAACTTCAAACTTTAACACTTTTCACTTTTACTCCTTCCATCACAGATTAGTGCATAGAGCATGCTTCATCGTCACGGTCAATTGCCGATAGATTTAACAGCTACAAGCACATCTCTATTCTGAAACAGGTTCTTTAACTTTTGGGCCCTTTATAGTCCAGGAATCAGAGGCTTTCCCTTAAACCCATGCCGGCTACATGTTCTCTGAACACGTTGGGTGGTAAGCCTTTTGTAAGCGGATCCGCTAACATCTTTGTAGTACTTATGTACTCTAGGTTTATTATATGATCCCAGACTTTATCTTTGACAACATAATACTTTATGTTAATGTGTTTGGCAGCACCACTTGACCTATTGTTGTGAGTATACTCTACTGCTGGATTATTATCGTAGTACAATTTGAGTGGCCTTTCAATGCTGTCAACCACTCTCAAACCGGGTATGAACTTCTTTAACCAGTTCACCTGCCCAGTGGCCTCATAACATGCTACAAACTCGGCATACATTATGGACGATGTAGTGATGGTTTGCTTTGAGCTTTTCAATGATATAGCTCCTCCTGCGAGAGTGAACACATACCCTGATGTGGACTTTCTTTCATCTCCCGCATAATCTGAATCTGTATATCCCACTATCTCTAGGGAATCTGATCTTCTATATGTAAGCATGAGGCCTTTCGTGCCTTGCAAATATCGCAAGACTTTCTTTACCAATATCCAGTGATCTAATCCTGGATTACTTTGAAATCTTCCAAGTAACCCGGTAACAAACGCTAAGTCAGGGCGCGTACACACTTGAGCATACTGTAAGCTTCCGACAGTTGAAGCATATGGTACCGCTTTCATTTGATCGAGCTCATACTGGTTCTTGGGGCATTGAAAATCTCCATATCTGTCACCCTTGGCTATGGGAACAGGCGAAGGACTACATTTGTGCATACTGAATTTCTTTAGAACTTTTTCTATGTATGCCCTTTGTGACAGTCCTAATACCCCTTTACTTCTATCTCGATGAATCTCGATCCCTAGAATGAACGAAGCTTCACCAAGATCTTTCATATCAAAGTTTAAGGACAAAAACTTCTTCGTCTCCAGCAGTAGACTGACATCACTACTAGCAAGTAGGATATCATCCACATACAGGATTAAGAAGATATTCTTTCTATTCTTGAACTTTACATAAACACAATTGTCCTCAACATTCTGTTTAAACCCAAACTTTCTTATCGTACCATCAAACTTCAAGTACCACTGTCTTGAAGCTTGTTTTAACCCATAAATGGATTTCTTTAGGCGGCATCCCATCTTTTCTTTTCCTTCCATGACAAAACCCCTTGGTTGTGCCATGTAAACCTTTTCCTCCAAATCCCCGTTGAGAAATGTCGTCTTTACATCCGTCTGATGTAACTCTAAGTCGTAATGTGCCACCAATGCCATTAAGATTCTGAAGGAATCCTTACATGAGACTGGAGAAAAGGTCTCATTGTAATCAATCCCTTCTCTTTGCGTGAAGCCTTTTGCCACAAGTCGCGCTTTATACTTTTCTACATTCCCTCTGGAGTCGTACTTGCTTTTGTAGACCCATTTACAGCCTACTGTTTTGGCTCCTTTAGGAATTACTTCTAAGTCCTAAACTTTATTAGTACTCATTGACTGCATTTCATCTTCTATGGCCTCAAGCCACTTTGATGAATGATCGCTTCTCATGGCTTCTTCAAATGAGATGGGATCACCCTCCATTTGAAACTCTTCTATATTATAGATTTCATAATCATCAGGAGTAGCTGATTTTCTGACTCTTTGAGACCTTCTAGGGGCCTCTACATTTGGCACATTTTCTGTTTGAGGCTGTTGTTGCTCCCCCTCATGCGTGGCAACCGGTTCTGTAGGGTCTTGAAGAACAGGCTCCTCATCATCATTCATTGTCATCACAGGAGGAATAGCAATAGGTGCTTGCACCACAGTATCTGGCACTGTCGGTGCAGCAACAGCAGGTAGTGAGAAGAATGGCTCTTGAATCATCAGAGTGGGTGCACAAACCCGCTTCTCCTCAAGGTCAATTTCTCAAGCTACCACTCTCCCCTTCATCATTTCATCCTCTAAGAACACAGCGTGTCTCATTTCTACAAACTTTGTATATCTGTCTGAACAGTAGAAACGAAAACCTTTTGACTTTTCAGGGTAGCCAATGAATTGGCAACTTACTGTTTTGGGATCTAGCTTCCCAATGTTTAGGTTAAATACTTTAGCCTCAGCAGGTCTCCCCCACACACGTAAATGGTTTAGTGAGGGTACTCTTCCTGTCCACAACTCATACGGTGTTTTAGGCACCGACTTACTTGGTACTCTATTGAGAATATGAATGGCGGTTTTTAACGCCTCCATCCACAGACTCAACGGCAAGGTGGAGAGCGGAGGAAGAGCCTAACGCAGCCATCTTAGGTTCGTTAGTGAAGCTTTGCGCTAGGGCAGCGACATTCGGTGCAGGGGCGCCGGCGGAGCAGCGGCGCAGTCCGGTGGCGACGTTGGTGTCGGTGGCGGCTTCCCGTCGCTGGCTGCGTTCCCTCACAGATCGGCTAGGGTTTGTCGGTGGGGTGTGACGGCTCACGGCGAACCTCATACTGAGAGCCACCGGCCCCCACCTCTTTATATAGCGCAGTGCGACGGGGGCCCACCAGCCAGTATTGGGCTGGGCGCCCCCGATCAGGGCGCGAGTCAAGGCCCAGGCAACGCCGTTGGGCTTCCTGGTTAGGAGATCATCCAACATTCTCCCCCTTGATCTCATCCTTAGCTTTAAACTTCAAACTTTAACACTTTTCACTTTTACTCGTTCCATCACAGATTAGTGCATAGAGCATGCTTCATCGTCACGGTCAATTGCTGATAGATTTAACAGCTACAAGCACATCTCTATTCTGAAACAGGTTCTTTAACTTTCGGGCCCTTTACAGTCCAGGAATCAGAGGCTTTCCCTTAAACCCATGCCGGCTACATGTTCTCTGAACACGTTGGGTGGTAAGCCTTTTGTAAGCGGATCCGCTAACATCTTTGTAGTACTTATGTACTCTAGGTTTATTACATGATCCCGGACTTTATCTTTGACAACATAATACTTTATGTCAATGTGTTTGACAGCACCACTGGACCTATTGTTGTGAGTATACTCTGCTGCTGGATTATTATAGCAGTACAATTTGAGTGGCCTTTCAATGCTGTCAACCACTCTCAAACCAGGTATGAACTTCTTTAACCAGTTCACCTGCCCAGTGGCCTCATAACATGCTACAAACTTGGCATACATTGTGGACGGTGTAGTGACGGTTTGCTTTGAGCTTTTCCATGATATAGCTCCTCCTGCGAGAGTGAACACATACCCTGATGTGGACTTTCTTTCATCTTCCGCATAATCTGAATCTGTATATCCCACTATCTCTAGGAATCTGATCATCTGTACGTAAGCATGAGGCCTTTCGTGCCTTGCAAATATCGCAAGACTTTCTTTACCAATCTCCAGTGATCTAATCCTGGATTACTTTGAAATCTGCCAAGTAACCCGGTAACAAACGCTAAATCAGGGCGCGTACATACTTGAGCATACTGTAAGCTTCCGACAGCTGAAGCATATGGTACCGCTTTCATTTGATCGAGCTCATACTGGTTCTTGGGGCATTGAAAATCCTCATATCTGTCGCACTTGACTATGGGAGCAGGTGAAGGACTGCATTTGTGCATACTGAATTTCTTTAAAACTTTTCTATGTATGCCTTTTGTGACAGTCCTAATACCCCTTTACTTCTATCTCGATGAATCTCGATCCCTAGAACGAACTTTCATATCTAAGTTTGAGGACAAAAACTTCTTCGTCTCCAGCAGTAGACTGACATCACTACTAGCAAGTAGGATATCATCCACATACAGGATTAAGAAGATATTCTTTCCATTCTAGAACTTTACATAAACACAATGTCCTCAACATTCTGTTTAAACCCAAACTTTCTTATCGTACCATCAAACTTCAAGTACCACTGTCTTGAAGCTTGTTTTAACCCATAAATGGATTTCTTTAGGTGGCATCCCATCCTTTCTTTTCCTTCCACGACAAAACCCTTTGGTTGTGCCATGTAAACCTTTTCCTCCAAATCCCCGTTGAGAAATGCCGTCTTTACATCCATCTGATGTAACTCTAAGTCGTAATGTGCCACCAATGCCATTAAGATTCTAAAGGAATCCTTACATGAGACTGGAGAAAAGGTCTCATTGTAATCAATCCCTTCTCTTTGCGTGAAGCCTTTTGCCACAAGTCACGCTTTATACTTTTCTACATTCCCTCTGGAGTCATACTTGGTTTTGTAGACCCATTTACAGCCTACTGTTTTGGCTCCTTTAGGAATTACTTCTAAGTCCCAAACTTTATTGGTACTCATTGACTTCATTTCATCTTCCATGGCCTCAAGCCACTTTGATGAATGATCGCTTCTCATGGCTTCTTCAAATGAGATGGGATCACCCTCCATTTGAAACTTTTCTGTATTATAGATTTCATAATCATCAGGAATAGCTGATTTTCTGACTCTTTGAGACCTTCTAGGGGCGTCCACATTTAGCACATCTTCTGTTTGAGGCTATTGTTGCTCCCCCTCATGTGTGGCAACCGGTTCTGTAGGGTCCTGAAGAACAGGCTCCTCATCATCATTCATTGTCACCACAGGAGGAATAACAACAGGTGCTTGTACCACAGTATCTTGCACTGTCGGTGCTGCATCAGCGGTAGTGAGAACAATGGCTCTTGAATCATCGGAGTGGGTGCACAAACCCGCTTCTCCTCAAGGTCAATTTCTCGAGCTACCACGCTCCCCCTCATCATTTCATCCTCTAAGAACACAGCGTGTCTCGTTTCTACAAACTTTGTGTATCTGTCTTGACAGTAGAAACGAAAACCTTTTGACTTTTCAGGGTAGCCAATGAAATGGCACCTTACTGTTTTGGGATCTAACTTCCCAATGTTTGGGTGAAATACTTTAGCCTCAGCAGGGCTCCCCCACGCACGTAAGTGGTTTAGTGAGGGTACTCTTCCTGTCCATAACTCATACGGTGTTTTCGGCACCGACTTACTTGGTACTCTATTGAGAATATGAATGGCGGTTTTTAACGCCTCCATCCACAGACTCAACGGCAAGGTGGAGTAAGTCATCATGCTGCGCACCATATCCATCAGGGTACGGTTACATCTTTCAGCTACTCCATTCTGCTTAGGTTCGCCCGGTGTGGAATACTGGGCTACTATGCCATTCTCCTATAGGAACCTTACAAAGGGTCCAGGAACTTGACCATATGGGGTATGCCGACCGTAGTACTCCCCCCCACGATCGGATCTGACTATCTTAATCTTTAAAACATGCTGATTTTCAACTTCAGCCTTAAATATCTTCAATTTATCCAATGCTTCTGTTCTTTCTTTGATTGGATAAATGTAGCCATAACGGGAGTAATCATCCATGAATGTTATGAATGAGTCATAACCATCCACGCTTTTCACAGGGAATGGACCACAGATATCTGTGTGAACTATTTCCAAAATCCCTGTGCTTCGTTTGGCATCTTTCTTTATTTTCTTTACATACTTTCCTTTAATACATTCTATACATTGTTCTAAGTCTGAGAACTCTAATGGAGGAAGAATTTCATTCTTAACTAGTCTTTCTATTCTCCCCCTCGAAATATGGCCTAAACGACAGTGCCATAATTTCGACGATGCATTTTGAGTTCTGTTTCGTTTTCTATTTGCTTTCATTGACGAGGATACATTCTCATTCACATCACATACGAAAAACACATTTTCACGAAGTGACAATAAATAAAGCTCTTCTTGCCGGATGGCAAGACCAACACATTTATCATTAAACAATATCTCACATTTGCCATCTCCAAAATGACAATCATAACCATCACTGTCCAAGCGTGAGACACTAATCAAGTTTCTTTGTAAAGAAGGAACATAAAGAACATCTCTAAGTAACAGCGTGAAGCCATCAGCAAGCTCTAGAGGAAGATCTCCAACAGCTTCAACATCTGCTCGAACTCCATTTGCGACTTTAACGCATCTTTCGCTTCTTTGCGTAGTCCTCGTCGAACGGAATCCCTGTAAACAATTAGCAACATGAACAGTTGCACCTGAGTTAATCCACCAAGTAGATTTTGAATACTGTACATTCAGGGATTCATTTACAAATGTAATAATGTTCTCACCATTCTTTGCCATGATCATCTTTAAGAATTCGGGACAATTTTTCTTGTAATGTCCCGTCTTCAAGCAGTGAAGACACTGATCTTTCTGTACTGAAAACTTCTTTTCCGGAGGCTGATGCTGAGGGCGCCTTTCCCTGTTTCTTTGAGGAGTTAGCATTGTTGTTCTTTTTCTTGTTTGCATTCACATAGTTGATAGAACCACCATGTGAAGCCTTAATTCTGTCCTCCTCTTGCACACACATAGCTATGCATTTCTGTAATACCCCGGGTATTACGGATTTAATTAATCTGCCATGTCATCATATTTAAATTAATCATTTGCATATGATTGTGATTAGGTCCCTAGAGTGATTCGAATTTAATTAGTATTTGTTTGTAAAATTAAATTCCCAAATAAAGGTTTAAAAATTTACTTTTATTAGGGCCAAAATCTAATTCAAAATCTAAAAGGAATTTGGAGATAGTCCCTTAATAAAAGTTTTAGATCTTTTAAAATGGGACAACTTTTATTTTTGGAGATTTCAAAGTTCTGTGGTGGAAATTCAAATTTATTTCAAAACAATGATTTAAAACTTAGTTTTAGATTGGCATTTCAAAAATTATTTGGAATCTGGCAAAACTTCCTAAATAGAAGTTGTAAAGCTCATTGAGTAGAACAACTTTTATTTTGGCAACTTTTCAATTTATTGAGAAAATTTAAAAGTAATTTTGAAAATACAGTTTAAAATTCAAAAACCAAGTTTACCCCTTTTGCTGTAGTTTCAAAAATATTGCGAATTTGAACTTGGTTCCAAAAGCAAAGTTGTTCAGAATTTCAAACCCTACAACTTTTGTTTTTGAAGATTTTCATGTTTGTATGCAAAATCAGTCGAATTTGGTCAAAGACCGACAGCCCTAGGGTCTAGGTGCTACAGTGTTTCGCCCCTCTTCCTGTTCGCGAACAGAGCCGGCAGCCGCCGTGTCGCGCGCGGGCGCGCGGCGAGCCGTGCCGGCCGGGATCGTGCCCCCGCGACCTCGGCAGATACGGGCGCGTGTGCGCCGCGTCGTGCCGCGCCTGTCCCCGCCCGTTGCCCCTCCAAAAGGGCAGAGACCACCCCTCTCCACGCCATTTTCCTTCTCCCGGTCGCCATCGCCACCTCTCGGTCCCCGGCTAAATTCGCCGCGCTCCGTCCATCACCACCCTCTCCATCTTGCAGACAGCTAGCTAGCTTCATTGCGCATCTCCTGCGACCGTCGGCGGGAGCTGTAGAGCTTCGTAACCACCGGAACACCGGTGTCTCCTTCGCGGGCGGACAGAGCGCCGCCGCGAGCTCCGCCGTCGTCTCGAGCTAGTTTGGGTAAGCTCTGGACCTCGGATTGTTGCGTATCGTGATCTCCGTGACCCCTTGAACCTTACGCGTGCGTCGGCGTGCTCTCTGGTTCCCTAGGTTCGCCGGAACGCGTGTTCGCCGTTGTGCCGAGCCGCCGGGATCCGCCGCCGTCGCCAAGTCGCCTTCTCCGAACCACCTCCGTCTCCACCGACCCCTCGGCCAGCTTCGTGGTGAGCCCCAGATACTCGCGCACCTTTTTCCCCTCTCTTTACCGGCTTGTGCTCGCCGGCGACGTGCTCGCCGCCGCCACCGAGCCGCCACGTACGTGTCTCCAGGTGCTGCGCGCCTCGGATCTCGTCGTATCTTAGCTTGGTAGACTCGCCTTGGAGTGTAGAGTCCGTCAGTGCCCTCGGCTTCGTCCCTCGGCTCACCGTCGGCGAGCTAGGGGCGGCGAACCGCCGGCGCCCTCGCCTCTGTCAAAACAGAGGAGAGGCCAGGGGCCTCGGGTTAGAAGGAGAATAAAGGCAGGGGGTTAAGTGCAAATCCTGTGACTCATGTGAATAGTGTAGATCGGACCGCGGGTTGATTTCCAGTTTTCCCAGGGTCTCTTGTGCAAAGCCGTCGGCGCCGGGCGCGGGCAGGCCGAGTGGGCCGGCTCGCTCTGGACTTGGGCCGTAGTGGGCTGATTTGGTCTTTTCTTTTTCCAGTGAATTTCAAAATGCTTTTCTTTTATATATTCATGTGAATAGTGCTGATGTTTGTTAATTTCATATGAATTAATCTGCTAGGTGTAAAAATGTGAAAATAATTGTGTACGCTCTCTGTAATATGTAGTATTTGTTAAAAATATAATATAGGGTGTTCCAGTGCTTTTAATCTGCTGTATAAATCAGTGAAGTAATTAATAAATGCAAGTTTGTGTAATTTTAATTAATTATCTGTAAATCCAAAAATCATGAAATTTATTATGGCTCTGTTTTATGATAAAACCTAGCTGTTGGTAAAGTTTGGTTGCAATTGAAGTTAGTTTGGTCAATTAATTAATATATGTGAAATTAGGGATTAATAAAGTAAATAGAAAAATGAATTTAGGTTTGTTGTGTGAAATTTTGGGTTGAATGAAGACCAAGGATCTTTCGCTGTGTGATCCTTGGCAATTTGAGAACTTAGTGCTTGATAGTAGTCATAAAGCTGTGTAGCGGCTTTCTGTGACCGTTAAAAAGGTCAATAAAACAAAAGTAGGAAACATTACTTTTACCTTCCGTAGATTGTTTACAACTTTACCGTGAAGGAAAGTTGTACTCAAGGTATTAATGGTTTACTTCCAAGCATTTCATTTGTTGCCCTCATGCCACGCTAAGCATACATCATTGCATACGTGTAGTGCCCGTTCCCGAGGTGGTCCAGGTCGAGACTACTACTGAGGAGGCCACTCCAGAAGTCATCCAAGGATTCGACATCTGCGGGACTGATCCCGATCCGACGCTGTACACGATCCAAGGCAAGCCCCGGTGCATTCAGCCCCTCTATTACAAAATATTTATAATTCGAGTTAATCTACTGCATTAGGTTAATAGGAGTTGAGTGTCACCTATCCAGATGCATTGTCTCAAATAAATACCCTGAAACCTGATTTAAATAAAATGGTTTGAGAAATGCTTAGGCATGCTTAATGAACTTAGCTTTGCATAAAAGAAAAACTATTTTCTGTGCCATGATTATACTTATACTTTGATTGGTGAAGAACTGGTTATCCGCTGGTCGATGTGTATTTGGGTTAGAGTCCCAATGCATGGTCGCTTTCGGAATAATTTGGAACTGGTCGATGTCTTTGGAAACGTGTTTCGTTGGGTGGCCAGCTCATGGGGCGGCGTTCCCTATGTCTCACTCACCCGACAGGCACGATAATAAAAACTGTCGGGTAGTCTTGTACTTGGGTTAGAGTCCCAATGCAGGATTGACGGCAGGAAGGAAGTAGGGACCGTTCGTTGTAGGCCTGCTGTGATCATGATGAACAGCCTAGCCACATACCAATGCGGAAAGCCTAGAGTTCGGTGGCGCTATTGCTGGAACCGACAACCACGCACTGGGAGTGGAGAGATGGCGAGAGTAGCTTGTACCCACGTGGCCGGCGTGCCTGGATAAGAGTGGAGTACTGTGCTCTCGGGTGGCGCAGGACCGGTTCCGGGATAGCAAAGCCGTGACGACGGGTTGGTATATGTATGCCGGCGTGCTGCATATGCAGTGTGGTTAGAATCCCCAGCTGGGTACTTTCTGGATTCGAATCGACGTGCTCCTCGGTTATGGAGACTTGATCCTCACACTCTACACCGAAAAGTGGTTCTCAACTAGGTTATCTGAATGAATAAAGTAATTGAAAGAATGATGATACATGAGTCTGAATATTGGAGCTATAAATATGATTATAATAATGACAAAATAAAATATGGAACAGGATAGATTGCTTTTCTGCAAACTCCTCATCCTCTGCTAGCCTTACCCATAGCCTTGCATTCCTGAATCTCATTTTACACCCTTAGTCGGGTAAGTCTTGCGGAGTACCCCAAGTACTCAGGGTTTGTTAACCCCGTTGCAGGAGGACCGCAGTCGGAGATCTGTCTTGCTCCATGTTGCGTGACCGTGGTCGAAGAAGATAGCGGCGATGAGTGAAGTGGAACCCGTGGGCAGGGTTCGAGTTATCTTATCTAGTATTGTGTAACTATTCCACTGCTACTGTTATGTCCTCTGGTCTGTAATAACTATATTTGAACCCTATTTGAACAACTGGTTTGTAATCTAAATGTTATGTAATCTTCCGCACTGTACTCTGATGTATTTTATTACGAAAAGTTGTAATCCTGTGATGATTCTGCAATGGTGATCCTGTCGGAGAAAAGGGCGCTAATGTAGCCCGACAGACCTGTCTAGATCATTTGGGACACGGGCCCGGCTGTCAGAAGTCGTTAGTGACAATGACAGGTGCCAGTGGGCCAGGTGATTTAGCCGGTTCTGTTACAGTTGGTACCAGAGCATTCCATTGCTAATCATTATGGATTACTTTTCAAAAAATTTCAAAATGCTTTGGATCATAAAAAGTTTAACCTATTATTTTGGGTCCAAATTGCTTCTATCCTTATCTTGTTCAGTAGTTCTTGCCTTGTTCTATATTTTACCTTATGGGATTAAGGTAGCATGTGGAATAATATTATTATTAGCCCTATGTTAAAAGTTTATTTATGTATGTAGGTACCCTGCATGATTTAAATTCGTAAGTACGTACATGCATCATGATAATCACACCTGTTAATTAACTTCCTCCTTAAAGTGGGTTTTTGGGATAGTTTACCAAACCTATTCTTGCTAACCTATTATATCTTAAAATTCCACTTACCTTCTCCAGATGGCCCGTTGCAAGCTCACAGCACGCAAGATGACCGGACCACGTGGCGTTCCACGCCACCAGTTGGCGCCACGCGCTGGCGAGGGCGGAGCTTCTGGGAGTCGCTCACCTCGTCGCAGCAGCGAGGAGCTTGAGGCTGAGGTCGGAAGGCTGCAGGATCTAGTCAGGCAGTGGGAGGAAGAATACAGAGTGGCACGTCTCAACCACTACCGTGACGTGAGGGCCAATCGAGATCTGCGTCGAGAGATCTATCGCCTGACCAAGCAGAGGGATGAAGCTTGGGATCGTGAGGAGACGATCATGGACAGGATGCTCGAGGCGGAGCAGCGTGTTGGTCAGCTTGAGCTCTACAACAACGTCTTGCACGAGGAGGTGCATGAGCTCTATGGTGAGCTCCACCCTATTCCTGCACCGCAGGAGGAGGATCCTGAGTTGGGAGTTGTCCTCGGTCAGGAGGATGAGGACGTGGAGGTCGAGCCGGTCGAGGTCGTCGAGGCAGATGCCGAGGAGGACTTCGAGGAGATCGACGAGGACAGTGACGCTTCTGGCGCGTCTGGGATCGACGAGGACTAGGCCGGTGTGGCCTAGAGTTGTCAGCTAGTTGTTCTCTTTTGTCTGTAATATAGGTGCTTACCTAGAAAACCTTAGTTATGGGTTGTGGGTCTTGTCTGGGCGCAAGCCATGTTGTGTGAACCTTGTAATATTGCTGTGTGCTGCTATGTTTGCTTAACTAATATAAGACTCAAGTTGGGTTTGCTTATTAACAGATGGGAGACAATTCTGATAATGCAACTGGTGTTCCCCAACCACCTCAGTTTCCACCCACTCTGGCAGAGGCCATCGCTGCATTGACCAATGTTGCAGCGCTGCTAGCTCAGAATCAGCAAGATCGTGGTGGACGTCGTGGCCGCCGGGATAATGAGGATACCACCTATGTTGACTTCACTGACACCCGCCCACCAGTGTTCACTAAGGCTGATGAACCTTTGGAAGCTGATGATTGGCTCCGTACCATGGAGCAGAAGTTTAGTCTGATTCACTGCACCGAGATCCAGAAACCGCTGTTTGCAGCTCAGCAACTCCGTGGCCCTGCGACTACTTGGTATGCCAACCTGTTGGCTGCGCAGGATGCTGGACATCAACTTACCTGGCAAGAGTTCCGTGACGCCTTTCGTGCTCATTACATCCCTGCGGGTGTGATGAAATTGAAGCTGGATCAGTTTCTGGCACTGAAGCAGAATGAGTCTACTGTCGCTCAGTATCTTGGGCAGTTCAACCACTTGGCACAGTATGCACCTGAGCATACTAACACTGATTCTAAGAGGAGAGCCTGCTTTGTCAGAGGTCTGAATTTCAAGATTCAACGCAGTCTGTCTAACAACCTCAAGTGCACTTTTCATGAGGCAGTGGATAGTGCAATAGCTTTTGAGGAAAGCGACCGTCAGCTCCAAGAAGAGAAGAAGAAGAGCAAAAGGTCTAGCTCTTCCGGCAGTCAGAAACGCCAGAAAGTTATCTATCATCCTACCCACCATAACCGTCCGTCATATCCCCATCAGCAGGTAGTTGTGCGCACTGCCGCTACCTCTCATACCTCTAATCAGCAAAACACGCTTCCTTCCGGAAATCAAGCATGAATTATAGAATTCGAAGAATGAGGGAAGCCCCAGAAGACAGAGCCGGTCGAGTCGGAGACCGCTTATGCCTCAGGGCCACAGCATCTTCCCTCGCCACTCCGTGTTCGAAGGCTAACCCGCACTCGGAAGAAAACCTATAAGATCTACGCTCGGCCAAGGGAGGAAGCTCGGGAGGAAACACCTAAGCTTCTTTTCTAAGGGATTCTTTCTGCCAAAGCTCCTAGGTCATCGGCTGCGTCTATGCCACTAAAGCTACGACACCCGAAAAGCGTCCCCCGAGGCTCGATGGCCCGGGCACAGGATCGGCAAGAAAAAATGCCTAAGGAAAAAAGCACGAAGCAAAGCGAAACAAACATTCAGCAAATATTTACATAAATGTTAAGGCCACGAAGGGCCATATTGTTTGTTTCCTTTCAAACCACTCCCGAAAGGTTACTTTTTACAAGGGCACTATGGCCCGCTTCTTCTTCACGGCAGGTTCAGAGGAGGGAGCTCGACCTCGGCTTGGAAGAGACCCGCCATCACCGCGCACGCAAACCGCCTCGACTGAGCCGAACCGTCGCGTCCGTCAGGCTTCGCGCCTCAAAAGGTGAGCCGAGTCATTACAACCGCGCGCCCCGATTCCACCTACGTTTTTTCAACGAAGAAACCCCGGGCTCGGGCGCCCGTTACGTTCCCAGGGGATCGAAGACTGGCCCTCCGAGGCTCGAACAGTCGCCCCAGGGAAATCGAGTTAGGGACAGCTAGTGGATGGGTCACGAAAACGGCCAGTATCCCGACGCCCGGAACGTCACAAGGGACATCCCATGCTGTGTCCAAGTCCCAGTAGCGAGTCGGTTACGTGGAATCCCTCCGTGGGAGGCATCATGCCCTCGGGACCCATCGAAGGGACCCGACATCCACTAACTGACCCTCGGGAAATAATTGGAGTGTGCTCAGGCCACTAGCCGACCCTTAACGAATAGGGCACGGACCTCCACTTGGACCAACCCGTTTGTAGCTCACCGGAAATGCCGACTCGTGCCCCAGCGGGGAAGTCGAGCAGGACCAAACCTTCCTCTTCCCGAAAAAAGAGCGTGAAGGTCGAATTAAAAAAGACAGGGAGGAACCCGATCGATCTCCGATACGAAAACGGAGGCTCGGAAACTTGCCCTGCACCTTGGAAAGACCACCGAACGATCTCCCAACACGGTGGGAGGCTCGGGGGCTCCGCTTCCAAGGAAACAATGCACCTAAATAAATCGAAAAACACCCGAGGACTAACGAACACGATTCTAAGCCTTTGAAGGGATATATCATCCCTCCAAAGCCTCGGGGGCTACACCCGGCGGGTGCGCTCGCGCGCACCCCCCGGAAAAAACAACCCACACTTTATCTTTTTTGAGAGGAAGAACCAGCGTGAACCTGTGGAGGAGTGCCTTCACTCCGCCACAGGCTCGGGGGCTACTGTCGGTTACCAAAGTTAGGGGTACCCAACTTCCATGCAAAAAAGCTCATTCCCAACTTGGCCTGGCCCAAGTAAGGCCAGTGGAAGCCCACGAAGGCCGCGTCTACAGAGCCCCACGACATCATTCCACTAATGACAGCCTCCTCGGGAGAGCTCGGGAGAGCGGCGTCCTCGGCGCCCAATTCTCCGATTCGCCCGAGCCTCCTCAGGAGAGCTCGGGAGGCGGCGTCCTCGGCGCCCAAGTCTCCGATTCGCCCGAGCCTCCTCAGGAGAGCTCGGGAGGCGGCGTCCTCCGCGCCCAAGTCTCCGATTCGCCCGAGCCTCCTCGGGAGAGCTCGGGAGGCGGCGTCCTCGGCGCCATACCTCCGATTCGCCCGAGCCTCCCCGGGAGAGCTCGGGCCAGCGGCCTCCCCGGCGCCCAAGTCTCCGATTCGCCCGAGCCTCCCCGGGAGAGCTCGGGCGAGCCTCACCCTCGGTGCCCCAAATCTCCGATTCGCCCGAGCCTCCCCAGGAGAGCTCGGGCGAGCGCTCGGGAAAGCAGCACTCCTGGGCGCCCAAGTCTCCGATTCGCCCGAGCCTCCTCGGGAGAGCTCGGGAGAGCGGCGTCCTCGGCGCCCAAACCTCCGATTCGCCCGAGCCTCCTCGAGAGAGCTCGGGAAAGCGGCCTCCTGGGCGCCCAAGGCTCCGATTCGCCCGAGCCTCCTCGGGAGAGCTCGGGAGAGCGGCGTCCTCGGCGCCCCAAACCTCCGATTCGCCCGAGCCTCCTCGGGAGAGCTCGGGAGAGCGGCGTCCTCGGCGCCCAATCCTCCGGTTCGCCCGAGCTTCCGTATCCCCCTCGAGCGCAATCTCGCGAAGACATCCAAGGCACAGGTAATGTCAGCGGAGCAATCTTGGACGACAAGAGATCTCTCTGACCACTTTACAAGCACTGTGCCGTCGGGCGAGACTCTCAACGCAACCGTGCTTCGCACGCCCCTGACAGCCATACCACCTGTCCTCCACGGTATGGTCCACGGTGCGCCGCCCCGTTTCGGGAAAGACGCCCACTGCGCCGTCCACACGAAAGGACGAGCACGCCTTCAGGATCCCGAGCCTCGGGAAACAACGCCCCAAGGTGACTCTCCCTCTTGTCACATCGTACGGAAGGATAGCCGGCAGGTGTGAACTCACCAAAGTCGTGCGGACCACGGCGGCCATATCCAGAAGACCCAAAGAGCTGACGATATAGTCAGACGACTGTTTCTACCTTGGAACTCGCAAACCAAGATAGCCATACCCATACCCCGGAGACACGGAGAAAAGGCAGAAGCTAGTCAAACGGGAACGGCAACTCCTCACTATTTTAATAGGTAGCATCGTAGCCGCCTTTGCCTCTCCCTTGCGGCTATAAAAGGGAGGGCAGAGACCAGCTTTAGAAAGAGGACAAGAGGACAGGGAGACGAACGAACGAACGGACGGAGAAGTTCCAAGTTCTCGCCCACAGCAAACGACTTGTAAACACTTAGACACTCACAAGAGACCTGGGAGCTTTTCCCTCTCTCGCCTAGTTTGTAACCCCCTACTACAAGCACCCCGGTGCAAGGCAACACGACTCTCCTCTCCACTGGACGTAGGGCTTGCTCGGCCTGAACCAGTATAATCCCCGTGTTCCCCCTTGCACACCATCCGTAGCCTCAACCGCAAAACACATATTTACTAGCCGGTGTTAGCCTCGCCAAAATTAGCACCGACAGTTGGCGCGCCAGGTAGGGGCCTTTTGCGTGTTGATCCCGGTTGCGGATGGCAGCCAACGTCCCTGCGCTTCCTGCTGGCTCGGTGCTCCGGTTCGGGCCACTGTCCTCGGCCTCGAGATGAACCTCCGCCCAACCCGAGCCCCGGGCTATCATCATCCTGACCCCGGCCCAGCAGGTGGCTGGGAAAGGGACCCCGGTGACACCTCCACCCGTTTCAGGGAAACAGAGGGAACGCCACGCGCCGCTCCCGCCGAACTAGGCGGGGGAAGCGCATCCGCGTCAACCCGACCAATCCGGCGCCCCCCGCGCGTGACACCGCCTCTACGATCATCACCAGCGCAACGCTGGTAGCTCGAGCAGCTAAGTCACAGTTACCCTTAAGCTTCCATGCTTTGTTCATATTTGTGGTCTCGGAATCGATAAATAAGCGTTCTTTAATTATCACGAATTTTGAGATTTAAACTGAAACCTCCCTCACGTCCGAACCTCTCCAGCACTCTTGAAAAAATCCGTGAAACCCGAACAGGCAAGAGAACACCCTTAGGGCATGGCTGGCCGAGCCGCGAGACCGCCTACGCCTCCGGGCTACGGCACCTCCACTCACCACCCATCGTCCGACGGGTGACTTACGCTTCGAGGCAATTTCATGGAGTTTTTCAAGTACGGGACGAGGGGTGGACGCTTTGGGACCGACGATCTAATTTTCTCTGCGCCTTTTCGATAGCTTTTTCGAAAATTCCGCGCCGAACTCCTTTCTGCACTCTAGCAAAACTTGCGAGATCCAAAGAAGTAAAAGGACACTCTTAGGGCAGGGCTGGCCGAGCCGTGAGATCGCCTACGCCTCCGGGCTACGGCACCTCCACTCACCACCCTCCGCCCGAGGGTCAACTTGCGCTCCAGAAAGATTTCGCGAATTTGCCTGAGTGCGAGAAGAGAGACGGGCGTTTGGGAAATTTAGTAAAAAACGATCTCACTCGAGCCTTCTCTGAGATACCTAGCTGTGTGCGCGACAAAGCGGGAACCCCTCGGGTCGGACTGGCACAGCTCTGGCTCTGTCTACACCACCGAGGCTACGGCATCCCTAAAAATGCTAAGTCCTCAACTTTCATCACAAAGTCTGATATTTACATGGGCACTCGGCCAAGACTTATTGTTCACAGGACGACAGAGGACTTCGCGCCACAAGCTCACTCCGCCGTGGGAAGGACCATTCATCGTCGCCGAGGTGCAACGCCCCGGCAAAGCTCGCGAACGAGAACGGCGAGGTCTACAGCAACGCTTGGAACATCGAACAGCTACGTCGCTTCTATCCTTAAGATTCCAAGCATTATACTATTTTGAAAATCTTGAAATCGATGAAAAGCCCTGACTTCTGCTCTTTTTAACATGATTTTAGATTTTCAATCCGAGCCTACACTCGGGGGTGAAGCGACCCTTTATTTCACCGCACAGTAAAAGCGAGGCCCGGCCTAACCTACGGAAAGGCCGACCCTCCCTCGGGGGCTAGGACGGGGGAAACCCCCGAACTATCCCGAGATTAAACAATTTTGGAAACGCAAAAATTTCAAAACTTGTCGAATTCGTTTCTCCCTAAAACACGCTTCCTTCCGGAAATCAAGCATGAATTATAGAATTCGAAGAATGAGGGAAGCCCCAGAAGACAGAGCCGGTCGAGTCGGAGACCGCTTATGCCTCAGGGCCACAGCATCTTCCCTCGCCACTCCGTGTTCGAAGGCTAACCCGCACTCGGAAGAAAACCTATAAGATCTACGCTCGGCCAAGGGAGGAAGCTCGGGAGGAAACACCTAAGCTTCTTTTCTAAGGGATTCTTTCTGCCAAAGCTCCTAGGTCATCGGCTGCGTCTATGCCACTAAAGCTACGACACCCGAAAAGCGTCCCCCGAGGCTCGATGGCCCGGGCACAGGATCGGCAAGAAAAAATGCCTAAGGAAAAAAGCACGAAGCAAAGCGAAACAAACATTCAGCAAATATTTACATAAATGTTAAGGCCACGAAGGGCCATATTGTTTGTTTCCTTTCAAACCACTCCCGAAAGGTTACTTTTTACAAGGGCACTATGGCCCGCTTCTTCTTCACGGCAGGTTCAGAGGAGGGAGCTCGACCTCGGCTTGGAAGAGACCCGCCATCACCGCGCACGCAAACCGCCTCGACTGAGCCGAACCGTCGCGTCCGTCAGGCTTCGCGCCTCAAAAGGTGAGCCGAGTCATTACAACCGCGCGCCCCGATTCCACCTACGTTTTTTCAACGAAGAAACCCCGGGCTCGGGCGCCCGTTACGTTCCCAGGGGATCGAAGACTGGCCCTCCGAGGCTCGAACAGTCGCCCCAGGGAAATCGAGTTAGGGACAGCTAGTGGATGGGTCACGAAAACGGCCAGTATCCCGACGCCCGGAACGTCACAAGGGACATCCCATGCTGTGTCCAAGTCCCAGTAGCGAGTCGGTTACGTGGAATCCCTCCGTGGGAGGCATCATGCCCTCGGGACCCATCGAAGGGACCCGACATCCACTAACTGACCCTCGGGAAATAATTGGAGTGTGCTCAGGCCACTAGCCGACCCTTAACGAATAGGGCACGGACCTCCACTTGGACCAACCCGTTTGTAGCTCACCGGAAATGCCGACTCGTGCCCCAGCGGGGAAGTCGAGCAGGACCAAACCTTCCTCTTCCCGAAAAAAGAGCGTGAAGGTCGAATTAAAAAAGACAGGGAGGAACCCGATCGATCTCCGATACGAAAACGGAGGCTCGGAAACTTGCCCTGCACCTTGGAAAGACCACCGAACGATCTCCCAACACGGTGGGAGGCTCGGGGGCTCCGCTTCCAAGGAAACAATGCACCTAAATAAATCGAAAAACACCCGAGGACTAACGAACACGATTCTAAGCCTTTGAAGGGATATATCATCCCTCCAAAGCCTCGGGGGCTACACCCGGCGGGTGCGCTCGCGCGCACCCCCCGGAAAAAACAACCCACACTTTATCTTTTTTGAGAGGAAGAACCAGCGTGAACCTGTGGAGGAGTGCCTTCACTCCGCCACAGGCTCGGGGGCTACTGTCGGTTACCAAAGTTAGGGGTACCCAACTTCCATGCAAAAAAGCTCATTCCCAACTTGGCCTGGCCCAAGTAAGGCCAGTGGAAGCCCACGAAGGCCGCGTCTACAGAGCCCCACGACATCATTCCACTAATGACAGCCTCCTCGGGAGAGCTCGGGAGAGCGGCGTCCTCGGCGCCCAATTCTCCGATTCGCCCGAGCCTCCTCAGGAGAGCTCGGGAGGCGGCGTCCTCGGCGCCCAAGTCTCCGATTCGCCCGAGCCTCCTCAGGAGAGCTCGGGAGGCGGCGTCCTCCGCGCCCAAGTCTCCGATTCGCCCGAGCCTCCTCGGGAGAGCTCGGGAGGCGGCGTCCTCGGCGCCATACCTCCGATTCGCCCGAGCCTCCCCGGGAGAGCTCGGGCCAGCGGCCTCCCCGGCGCCCAAGTCTCCGATTCGCCCGAGCCTCCCCGGGAGAGCTCGGGCGAGCCTCACCCTCGGTGCCCCAAATCTCCGATTCGCCCGAGCCTCCCCAGGAGAGCTCGGGCGAGCGCTCGGGAAAGCAGCACTCCTGGGCGCCCAAGTCTCCGATTCGCCCGAGCCTCCTCGGGAGAGCTCGGGAGAGCGGCGTCCTCGGCGCCCAAACCTCCGATTCGCCCGAGCCTCCTCGAGAGAGCTCGGGAAAGCGGCCTCCTGGGCGCCCAAGGCTCCGATTCGCCCGAGCCTCCTCGGGAGAGCTCGGGAGAGCGGCGTCCTCGGCGCCCCAAACCTCCGATTCGCCCGAGCCTCCTCGGGAGAGCTCGGGAGAGCGGCGTCCTCGGCGCCCAATCCTCCGGTTCGCCCGAGCTTCCGTATCCCCCTCGAGCGCAATCTCGCGAAGACATCCAAGGCACAGGTAATGTCAGCGGAGCAATCTTGGACGACAAGAGATCTCTCTGACCACTTTACAAGCACTGTGCCGTCGGGCGAGACTCTCAACGCAACCGTGCTTCGCACGCCCCTGACAGCCATACCACCTGTCCTCCACGGTATGGTCCACGGTGCGCCGCCCCGTTTCGGGAAAGACGCCCACTGCGCCGTCCACACGAAAGGACGAGCACGCCTTCAGGATCCCGAGCCTCGGGAAACAACGCCCCAAGGTGACTCTCCCTCTTGTCACATCGTACGGAAGGATAGCCGGCAGGTGTGAACTCACCAAAGTCGTGCGGACCACGGCGGCCATATCCAGAAGACCCAAAGAGCTGACGATATAGTCAGACGACTGTTTCTACCTTGGAACTCGCAAACCAAGATAGCCATACCCATACCCCGGAGACACGGAGAAAAGGCAGAAGCTAGTCAAACGGGAACGGCAACTCCTCACTATTTTAATAGGTAGCATCGTAGCCGCCTTTGCCTCTCCCTTGCGGCTATAAAAGGGAGGGCAGAGACCAGCTTTAGAAAGAGGACAAGAGGACAGGGAGACGAACGAACGAACGGACGGAGAAGTTCCAAGTTCTCGCCCACAGCAAACGACTTGTAAACACTTAGACACTCACAAGAGACCTGGGAGCTTTTCCCTCTCTCGCCTAGTTTGTAACCCCCTACTACAAGCACCCCGGTGCAAGGCAACACGACTCTCCTCTCCACTGGACGTAGGGCTTGCTCGGCCTGAACCAGTATAATCCCCGTGTTCCCCCTTGCACACCATCCGTAGCCTCAACCGCAAAACACATATTTACTAGCCGGTGTTAGCCTCGCCAAAATTAGCACCGACACCAGTAGTCTGCGAGTTTCCAGATGTGTTTCCTGATGAGTTGCCTGGTTTGCCACCTGATCGAGATGTGGAATTTGCTATTGAGCTAAAACCTGGAACCGCACCTATATCTCGTAGAGCCTACAGGATGCCTCCCAAGGAATTGGCAGAGCTTAAAGTGCAGCTACAAGATTTGCTAGATAAGGGTTTCATCAGACCCAGCTCATCTCCTTGGGGTTGTCCTGCCATCTTTGTCAAGAAGAAAGACAAATCCCTCCGACTCTGTATTGATTACCGTCCACTCAATGAGGTCACCATCAAAAACAAATATCCTTTACCCCGTATTGACCTACTCTTTGACCAACTGGCTGGAGCTAAGGTGTTTTCCAAAATTGACCTTAGGTCTGGCTACCACCAAATAAAGATCCGTCCCGAAGACATCCCAAAAACAGCTTTCACCACTAGATATGGCCTATATGAATACCTCGTCATGTCTTTTGGCCTAACCAATGCCCCCGCCTATTTCATGTACCTCATGAATTCCGTCTTCATGCCTGAGCTCGACAAATTTGTCGTCGTATTCATTGATGACATCCTGATCTATTCTAAAACACCCGAAGAACATGCCAACCACCTCCGTATCGTCTTGAACCGTTTAAGAGAACATCAACTCTATGCCAAATTCAGCAAATGCGAGTTCTGGTTGGACCGAGTTCCATTTCTTGGGCATATCCTGACAGCGGAAGGTGTGTCCGTAGATCCAAGTAAGGTGGAAGAAATCTTGAACTGGAAACCACCAACCACTGTGCACCAGGTTCGCAGTTTCATGGGAATGGCGGGATATTACCGCCGATTCATTCCGGATTTCTCAAGAATAGCTAAGCCTATAACCAACCTATTGAAGACTCAGGTCAAGTTTGTCTGGTCGCCAGAATGCGAGACAGCGTTTCAAACCTTGAAGAGATGTTTGACCACTGCACCAGTCCTTGCTCAGCCAGATATTGAAAAGCCGTTTGATGTGTACTGCGATGCGTCGGGTACTGGCCTTGGTTGTGTTTTGATGCAAGAGGGCCGAGTCATTGCTTATGCTTCACGACAACTCCGGCCTCATGAAGAGAATTATCCCACTCATGATCTTGAATTGGCAGCTGTGGTTCATGCATTGAAGATCTGGCGTCACTACTTGTTAGGCAGCACATGCAATGTCTACACTGATCACAAAAGCCTAAAATACATCTTTACACAAGAAGAATTAAATATGAGGCAACGAAGATGGCTTGAGCTGATAAAAGATTATGATATTGAAGTGCACTACCATCCTGGTAAAGCTAATGTGGTTGCCGACGCACTCAGTCGGAAGACTCATTGTAATTGCTTGACTGTGAAGCCATATGATCTGTCGTTGTGTTACGGGTTAGAAAAATTGGGCATAGAAATAGTCCCTCAAGGCAGTTGGAACAATATCAGCATCAAACCCTCCATCCGTGATGAAATCGTGGCTGCTCAGAAACATAGTAAAGGTATCAGGCACATCAAAGAGAAAATCCAAGCAGGGAAAGCAGATTGTTTCAGAATTGATGATGAAGGGATTGTATGGTTCAAGAATCGGCTTGTAGTTCCAAAAATTCCAGAGTTACGTGGCAAGATTCTTGACGAAGCTCATTTGACAAGATACTCCATTCATCCGGGAAGCAACAAAATGTACCAGGATTTGAAACAGAAGTTTTGGTGGACTAAGATGAAGATCGAGATTGCTCAGTATGTAGCAAAATGCGACACTTGTCAGAAAGTAAAAGCTGTACACATGAAGCCTGGTGGAGAGCTGCAACCATTACCTATTCCTGCATGGAAATGGGAAGACATCAGCATGGATTTCATTATGGGTCTCCCAACAACCTCTAGGGGTTTCAATTCCATCTGGGTTGTTGTGGACCGCCTCACTAAACAAGCTCATTTCTTGCCTGTCAAGAAAATGTACAGGGCTCCGCACTACGCCAAGCTATACATAGAAAATCTGATGAAGCTACATGGAGTACCCAAGACCATTGTCTCTGACCGAGGTACTCAGTTCATATCCCAATTTTGGAGATCCTTTCATAAATCATTGGGTACAAAACTCCTGCATAGCACAGCCTATCATCCTCAGACTGACGGACAGACAGAGAGGATAAATCAGATACTTGAAGACATGTTAAGAGCCTGTGCACTCAATTACCCTGAGAAATGGGACGAGTGTTTGGCATTGGCTGAATTCTCGTACAACAACAGCTACCAAGAAAGTATAAAAATGGCTCCGTTTGAGGCAGTATATGGCCGCAGGTGTCGTACTCCATTGAATTGGTCCGAACCTGGAGAAAGATGGTTCTATGGAGTTGACTTGGTCAATGAAGCCGAAGAGAAGGTTCGACTGATACAGGAAAATTTGAAAGTGGCACAGTCACGACAGAAAAGTTATGCCGATCAGCGGCGCAGACCTTTGACATTTCAGGTTGGAGACTATGTATACTTGAAAGTTTCGCCCATGAAAGGAGTTAACCGCTTTGGAGTCAAAGGCAAGTTAGCCCCGCGTTATATTGGACCGTTCTTAATCATAGGACGCGTGGGAAAGGTAGCTTACAAGCTTGAATTGCCAGAACATCTCTCGGAAGTACACAATGTGTTTCATGTTTCTCAGCTGAAGAAGTGTCTCCGAGTACCTGGACAAGTCATCGATGTAGAAGGAGTAGCACTTGAACCTGAATTGACATACTCGGAGCAGCCAGTACGAGTTTTGGATATAAAGGACCGTGTTACCCGAAGGACCACAACCAGATGGTACAAGATCCAATGGAGTGATCATTCTGAAGATGAAGCTACCTGGGAATCTGAAGATTTCTTGGCAGAAAACTTCCCTGAGTTCTTTGCTACCTTGTAAAATGTAACCCTGTCTTTTAATGCGTATGTTTTTCCCTTGTCTCTTGTTTAGGTATGAACTGGTTGTTGTTAGCTCTTTTTCCTATGCCTTGTTCCAATCTTGGTTATGTACCTAATCTCGGGACGAGATTTCTTTTAGGGGGGAAGGCTGTAATACCCCGGGTATTACGGATTTAATTAATCTGCCATGTCATCATATTTAAATTAATCATTTGCATATGATTGTGATTAGGTCCCTAGAGTGATTCGAATTTAATTAGTATTTGTTTGTAAAATTAAATTCCCAAATAAAGGTTTAAAAATTTACTTTTATTAGGGCCAAAATCTAATTCAAAATCTAAAAGGAATTTGGAGATAGTCCCTTAATAAAAGTTTTAGATCTTTTAAAATGGGACAACTTTTATTTTTGGAGATTTCAAAGTTCTGTGGTGGAAATTCAAATTTATTTCAAAACAATGATTTAAAACTTAGTTTTAGATTGGCATTTCAAAAATTATTTGGAATCTGGCAAAACTTCCTAAATAGAAGTTGTAAAGCTCATTGAGTAGAACAACTTTTATTTTGGCAACTTTTCAATTTATTGAGAAAATTTAAAAGTAATTTTGAAAATACAGTTTAAAATTCAAAAACCAAGTTTACCCCTTTTGCTGTAGTTTCAAAAATATTGCGAATTTGAACTTGGTTCCAAAAGCAAAGTTGTTCAGAATTTCAAACCCTACAACTTTTGTTTTTGAAGATTTTCATGTTTGTATGCAAAATCAGTCGAATTTGGTCAAAGACCGACAGCCCTAGGGTCTAGGTGCTACAGTGTTTCGCCCCTCTTCCTGTTCGCGAACAGAGCCGGCAGCCGCCGTGTCGCGCGCGGGCGCGCGGCGAGCCGTGCCGGCCGGGATCGTGCCCCCGCGACCTCGGCAGATACGGGCGCGTGTGCGCCGCGTCGTGCCGCGCCTGTCCCCGCCCGTTGCCCCTCCAAAAGGGCAGAGACCACCCCTCTCCACGCCATTTTCCTTCTCCCGGTCGCCATCGCCACCTCTCGGTCCCCGGCTAAATTCGCCGCGCTCCGTCCATCACCACCCTCTCCATCTTGCAGACAGCTAGCTAGCTTCATTGCGCATCTCCTGCGACCGTCGGCGGGAGCTGTAGAGCTTCGTAACCACCGGAACACCGGTGTCTCCTTCGCGGGCGGACAGAGCGCCGCCGCGAGCTCCGCCGTCGTCTCGAGCTAGTTTGGGTAAGCTCTGGACCTCGGATTGTTGCGTATCGTGATCTCCGTGACCCCTTGAACCTTACGCGTGCGTCGGCGTGCTCTCTGGTTCCCTAGGTTCGCCGGAACGCGTGTTCGCCGTTGTGCCGAGCCGCCGGGATCCGCCGCCGTCGCCAAGTCGCCTTCTCCGAACCACCTCCGTCTCCACCGACCCCTCGGCCAGCTTCGTGGTGAGCCCCAGATACTCGCGCACCTTTTTCCCCTCTCTTTACCGGCTTGTGCTCGCCGGCGACGTGCTCGCCGCCGCCACCGAGCCGCCGCGTACGTGTCTCCAGGTGCTGCGCGCCTCGGATCTCGTCGTATCTTAGCTTGGTAGACTCGCCTTGGAGTGTAGAGTCCGTCAGTGCCCTCGGCTTCGTCCCTCGGCTCACCGTCGGCGAGCTAGGGGCGGCGAACCGCCGGCGCCCTCGCCTCTGTCAAAACAGAGGAGAGGCCAGGGGCCTCGGGTTAGAAGGAGAATAAAGGCAGGGGGTTAAGTGCAAATCCTGTGACTCATGTGAATAGTGTAGATCGGACCGCGGGTTGATTTCCAGTTTTCCCAGGGTCTCTTGTGCAAAGCCGTCGGCGCCGGGCGCGGGCAGGCCGAGTGGGCCGGCTCGCTCTGGACTTGGGCCGTAGTGGGCTGATTTGGTCTTTTCTTTTTCCAGTGAATTTCAAAATGCTTTTCTTTTATATATTCATGTGAATAGTGCTGATGTTTGTTAATTTCATATGAATTAATCTGCTAGGTGTAAAAATGTGAAAATAATTGTGTACGCTCTCTGTAATATGTAGTATTTGTTAAAAATATAATATAGGGTGTTCCAGTGCTTTTAATCTGCTGTATAAATCAGTGAAGTAATTAATAAATGCAAGTTTGTGTAATTTTAATTAATTATCTGTAAATCCAAAAATCATGAAATTTATTATGGCTCTGTTTTATGATAAAACCTAGCTGTTGGTAAAGTTTGGTTGCAATTGAAGTTAGTTTGGTCAATTAATTAATATATGTGAAATTAGGGATTAATAAAGTAAATAGAAAAATGAATTTAGGTTTGTTGTGTGAAATTTTGGGTTGAATGAAGATCAAGGATCTTTCGCTGTGTGATCCTTGGCAATTTGAGAACTTAGTGCTTGATAGTAGTCATAAAGCTGTGTAGCGGCTTTCTGTGACCGTTAAAAAGGTCAATAAAACAAAAGTAGGAAACATTACTTTTACCTTCCGTAGATTGTTTACAACTTTACTGTGAAGGAAAGTTGTACTCAAGGTATTAATGGTTTACTTCCAAGCATTTCATTTGTTGCCCTCATGCCACGCTAAGCATACATCATTGCATACGTGTAGTGCCCGTTCCCGAGGTGGTCCAGGTCGAGACTACTACTGAGGAGGCCACTCCAGAAGTCATCCAAGGATTCGACATCTGCGGGACTGATCCCGATCCGACGCTGTACACGATCCAAGGCAAGCCCCGGTGCATTCAGCCCCTCTATTACAAAATATTTATAATTCGAGTTAATCTACTGCATTAGGTTAATAGGAGTTGAGTGTCACCTATCCAGATGCATTGTCTCAAATAAATACCCTGAAACCTGATTTAAATAAAATGGTTTGAGAAATGCTTAGGCATGCTTAATGAACTTAGCTTTGCATAAAAGAAAAACTATTTTCTGTGCCATGATTATACTTATACTTTGATTGGTGAAGAACTGGTTATCCGCTGGTCGATGTGTATTTGGGTTAGAGTCCCAATGCATGGTCGCTTTCGGAATAATTTGGAACTGGTCGATGTCTTTGGAAACGTGTTTCGTTGGGTGGCCAGCTCATGGGGCGGCGTTCCCTATGTCTCACTCACCCGACAGGCACGATAATAAAAACTGTCGGGTAGTCTTGTACTTGGGTTAGAGTCCCAATGCAGGATTGACGGCAGGAAGGAAGTAGGGACCGTTCGTTGTAGGCCTGCTGTGATCATGATGAACAGCCTAGCCACATACCAATGCGGAAAGCCTAGAGTTCGGTGGCGCTATTGCTGGAACCGACAACCACGCACTGGGAGTGGAGAGATGGCGAGAGTAGCTTGTACCCACGTGGCCGGCGTGCCTGGATAAGAGTGGAGTACTGTGCTCTCGGGTGGCGCAGGACCGGTTCCGGGATAGCAAAGCCGTGACGACGGGTTGGTATATGTATGCCGGCGTGCTGCATATGCAGTGTGGTTAGAATCCCCAGCTGGGTACTTTCTGGATTCGAATCGACGTGCTCCTCGGTTATGGAGACTTGATCCTCACACTCTACACCGAAAAGTGGTTCTCAACTAGGTTATCTGAATGAATAAAGTAATTGAAAGAATGATGATACATGAGTCTGAATATTGGAGCTATAAATATGATTATAATAATGACAAAATAAAATATGGAACAGGATAGATTGCTTTTCTGCAAACTCCTCATCCTCTGCTAGCCTTACCCATAGCCTTGCATTCCTGAGTCTCATTTTACACCCTTAGTCGGGTAAGTCTTGCGGAGTACCCCAAGTACTCAGGGTTTGTTAACCCCGTTGCAGGAGGACCGCAGTCGGAGATCTGTCTTGCTCCATGTTGCGTGACCGTGGTCGAAGAAGATAGCGGCGATGAGTGAAGTGGAACCCGTGGGCAGGGTTCGAGTTATCTTATCTAGTATTGTGTAACTATTCCACTGCTACTGTTATGTCCTCTGGTCTGTAATAACTATATTTGAACCCTATTTGAACAACTGGTTTGTAATCTAAATGTTATGTAATCTTCCGCACTGTACTCTGATGTATTTTATTACGAAAAGTTGTAATCCTGTGATGATTCTGCAATGGTGATCCTGTCGGAGAAAAGGGCGCTAATGTAGCCCGACAGACCTGTCTAGATCATTTGGGACACGGGCCCGGCTGTCAGAAGTCGTTAGTGACAATGACAGGTGCCAGTGGGCCAGGTGATTTAGCCGGTTCTGTTACAATTTCTCTAAATCCCATGTCTCGGGCTGCATGTTGTAGTTAACAACAAATGTATCAAATTCCTTTGGCAAGGAAGCAAAAATCAGATGGATAAGGAACTGATCCTTCAGAGCCAGATCCATTGGTTTCAGCTTAGATGCCAAAGTGCTCATCCTTAGTATGTGCTCTCTTATGCCACCTCCAGAGTACCTCTCTGTAACCAGCTGCTTTATCAGCTGGGTAGCATATGTCTTTGAAGAGCCAGTGAACTGACTCTTTATTTTGTCAAGGTACTCTGTGACGGTGTCACACTCTGTGATTGAGCCCACAATTGCGGGCTCAATCGTGTTCTTTATCACAGCCAAACACTTCTTGTTGGCAGTGACCCACTTTTTATGATCAAGATCATATAACATCTGTATGGGAGCAAAGTCCCTCTGTTTCTTTTGCCAATCAACACCAGACTCATCAGTCCCTCTCACCGGTTCCACAGGCTGTGTGGGACACGGTGTGGTGACTACCCAGTCCACCTCAGCCAAAACAAAGGCTAGGTCAACCTTTTTCTTCCATTCAGCGTAGTTATCCCCTTTGAGGAGCGGGATATCCCTGATCAAGCCCATCAAGGAGTGTCCTCCGGAAACCCCTCCTGAAACTACAATCCATATAAAGTGAGAACAATTTAAAGATAACAACAATTGCATGCCTTAGTTCCAACATTGGTCAAAATTAAAACATACAACTGTTTATACATTAAATCTACATCACCATTGAGCAGAAATAGAAATAATGCATAAAATTCATCAATTAAAATTATAATACTGTTATTACAAACGTTGGTCAGAAAATAACAACATTATAATTAACTTTAAATAAACTGTCTACTCCAATTAATTTTCCCGTTGGTTCCAATTAATTAGAGGATGCACATAACATTGCAGCGGAAACATGTATCAATGATCTGTATTTTGCCAGAAACATTCAAAAATCTGTTCTCTAAAATTAAACACGTTGGTGCAAAATTTAGAGATAAAACCACTGTATTAAACGGTACAAAAAACATCAAGAAATGCTTCTGGAAAATGAACAGAATTCACTGTGCTTCGGCCTGAAGCCCGATAATGGCCTCTCGGCCCATCTCTTCGCGCGCGCAGCCCACGCTTGCGGCCCTGTCGGCGGGCTTGCTACCGCGTCCAGGCCTAGCAGGCGGCGGTCACTCTCAGCCATCCATCTTGATGGACGGTTGTCCGGCGATTTCGGCCGAACAAAACGCCTGGCCGCCGGCTTCCTCGACCCTAGTCCCTTTCTTCTCCTCTCCCTTTCCTCTCGCACGCGCGACAACGGCTGCGGCGGCCGCACTCCTGAGCGGCCGGGGATCGAGAACGATGTCGGCGCCGTCGCGGGCCCCCTCGCCGGCGCGCGCGCTCGCCCTCGGCAGAGCGCGCCGCCGTCGAGCGGCCTCGCAATGGCGCCCGAGCCCGCGCGCACCCCGTACGACGGCACGGCGGCGTTTTCTCTTGAAGCCGGCGCACGGCCAGCGTCCCGGCGGCCCGGCTTCCCTTCCCGCGTGCCGTCGGCGGCGGTGTTGAGCCCAGGTGAGCCCCCTTTCTTTTCTCTGATTGGTTAGGGTTAGGGTTTCAAACCGACTTGATTCGATTTTCTTTCCGATTTCAAATCGGTTTCTTCCTTCTCTGTGGTTTTCTTTCCCCAAAAGACTAGATCCACACTGTAGAGAGGCGTCTGATACCATTGTTAGGGCCTAGGATCATCTAGGTATGGAATCCGTGGGTGGTTTCTCTGTGTTCGGGATGAACAATGGCTAGATGCTTAGAGGGAGAAAGAGAGAGAGAGGCGAGTGCACAGACCATCGGTGGGGGGAGCGGAGGAAGAGCCCGACGCAGCCATCTCAGGTTGGTGAAACTCTGCGCTAGGGCAGCGACGTTCGGTGCAGGGGTGCCGGCCGAGCAGCGGCGCAGTCCGATGGTGACGTCGGTGTCGGTGGCGGCTTCCCGTCGCTGGCTGCGCGCCCTCACAGATCGGCTAGGGTTTGTCGGTGGGGTGTGACGGCTCACGGCGAACCTCGTACTGAGAGCCGCCGGCCCCCACCTCTTTATATAGCGCAGTGCGATGGGGGCCCACCAGCCAGTATTAGGCTAGGCGTCCCCGATCAGGGCGCGAGTCAAGGCCCAGGCAACGCCGTTGGGCTTCCTGGTTAGGAGATCATCCAACATATATCAGTCTTGGGCTAGTTGATGAGGAGGCAACCCCCAAGTATGAGCTCACAGTCGAGGATGCTCGGCGACTTGCCAAAGAGTACAGTCGTGTGCTAATGCGGCGGCACCGTGCTAGGCAAACAGCAGAGTCAACGCTTCTGACCCTCAAAAAGGATGCCATTGCTGCTATCCCTGAGAAGCTGCGAGCTGCTGCTATGGTACCTGACATGACACCGTTCCCTGTAAACCGGTACATGGCGACACTCACACCACCAATTGAAGGATATATTGAAAAGGTGCGGGAAGCAGCCAAGAAGCACTCTGTGAAGGAGAAACTTCGCTGAGAATCCAAGGCAGTCTCCACATAAGGTGAGGACAGTTTAGTCAATCTTCTTCATTGATTTCCATTATATTTGGGTTAAGTTTTCATTCGTAAAAAGGAACCCGTCACAATCAGATGTTTTCTAATAAATTGTTATCACATTTCCGTGCCAAATGCTTCACATGGCATATATAATTTCTTACTCAATGTTTGTGTTAGTATAAGAGCAGAATCCTCAGTGCTGATGTTATTGTAGCAAGATAATGTGGGAAATGCCTTGTTCAGGTTTTCCCCCCTAAGTCATGCTTGCAGTTGCTTACTTCCTCCGTCCCAAAATAGATGTCATTCTCGTTTCCCGAGAAGTCAACATCTTTCAACTTTGACCAATTATATATAAAAGAATATTAATATTTACAATACATAATTAGTATCATTAGATAGATGGTTGAATGTACTTTCATAATAAATTTATTTGGAGATATAAACGTTGCACGCTTTTTTTTCTATAAATCTAGTCAAAGTTAAGAAGGTTTGATCGGCACGCATCTCATAACGTCATTCTTTCTGGGATGGAGGGAGTATGTAGCTTTTGAATGAATTTACTGTGTTAAGTGCTTTGCATCCAAATTCTAGACTCTCAGTGCTTACTGCTAGTGATGTGTTGGGGAAGGAAGATAAATCAAATATGACTCATGTTACTGATCCACTAAATGTATGTTTAGTAGTATCAAGAATTCAGAATATATGTAGGGAGTTTTGGACAGTGCCTATGTGAAAAAAGAGTATGAGTTGGTACTCTCTTTTCTTTTGAGACAACTAACTGAGCTAGGGAATTTCAACTACTGTAGCTGCTCCAAAATGTAAGTCGTTTTTTGTTTGAAGTGAGACTTCTAATTTTGATCAAGCTTACAAGAAAATACAACAACATTGGAAACGTCAAATTAGTTTCATTAAATCCACCATGAATGTCTTGATACTAATGGTGTGCTTATATTATAGATGCTAATATATTTTTCTATAAACTTGA
>JAHLJS010000008.1:3265072-3447484 GCA_038502445.1 Eremochloa ophiuroides
CACTACTGCTAGGTTGAAAGGTGATAAGGGTGGGCGGAGACGGTCGATGGGTTCCCGTTCCGTCCTAGATGCACAGTAACCACTGGATGGGCCCGGTACTGTGTCTCCCAGTCTCAGCATAACGGTATAGGATCCGGAATATCCCAAGGGCTGATGGTAGGGTGGCATCGACCTAGGCAAGCAAGCACCCGGAATTCTGCCTAGGTGTTTTGCGCAACACCTATGATGGCTAATCTTGTGAGTAGTGAAACCTCTGGCAGAGTGTATGGTTGATCGATCGATACATATGCCAACCTGTTGGCTATGGACCTTTCCTGTGAAAGCTTCTACTAGTGTAGTGAGTGTTTCTTCTCTTCTCTCCCCTGGATAACATTTTTCCGGCAGTGTACCCGTTGTGGTAGTGTGGCCGCTGAGATAGGCCCGAGAGGGAGTTGGGCCTGTCGAATGAGAGCGAGGTGTGTGTATGTGAGGTGTGGTGATGGGAAAAGGGATGATGGTGTTAACTGGTGATAAAACTTGACTAATTAAACATTGATTACAGCTGCATAGGAAAACCTCAGCCTATAGGTCTGCTTGTATAGCCTTGCATCCACTTTCCACAAAGCAAATGCTGCATAGGTGGGCTCCGTGGCCAGTACAAATCGTACTGATAAATTTGCTGTCAGGTGACGAGAATGAGTACGACTTCGAGGGAGATGATGACGAGGAATAGGGTCACGTGCTACACTCAAGTTGGCCGTGAAGGATGAATCGCTTTCCGCATCTTCTAAAGCTTCTCTGAATGTTGATTCCGCCAGTGTGGCGATGTAATAAATATTTATGTAAGACTTATTTACCGTTGTATGGATCCTGGTGTCAACTGAGATATGGGTAATTTCATGGATTGTCCCAAGCAATCTGTTGAATTACAATTCGAGCCTGTGGATTTCCCTTCGTGGAAATCGAGGTCGTTTCAGTTGGTATCAGAGCCATACTTGACTGTAGGACGAGACCCATAGAAAATGGACGTTAGAATAGGAAACCAGACTCTCTTTCGGTTATATTACCGACCTTGGCATTCACTTTTATGCAATGGCTTATCTAATACAAGGACCTGCTAATCCGTTTCTTGAAAAATTTGCAGATGACCAGCCTTGGACCACCCACTTCGTCCACTGCACGACGGCACTATCGAGATCCCGATCAATGGGAGGAACCACGGCGGATTTGCCATGGTACTACGCCAGGTGCTGGAGGAGCTGGGAGCACCGTCTGACCAGATCCAGTACTTCAGCCGAGGGAAGCTTGTCGAGGCTGAGAGGTTTGAAGGACCTGTCACTACCAGAGTTGAGACACCCGTCAGCCTGACCCTTCCAGGAATGCCGGTTTTTACTGACCCTTCCAGGAATGCCGGTTTTTACTGACTACACTGCTGGAGAGACTGTGGAGGACGGAGTACAGTCTGTCTCCCGCAAGGTACTACGCGCCGTTGTGTACACAGCATACGAGTACCTTAAGGGGACCCATTTCCGTCTGCTACCTCAGGCCTTGGAGCTGCACCCTGACCCCATCCAGAGGATTCTGTACACCGGCCAGATCGTTCAGGCCGAGACTGACCCTTGCCTACGCACAGTGGCACACCACCTCCAGGAGCAGGACGAGTTCATCAGCTCATTAGAGCAAAGGAGGCGGCGTGACCGAGCACGCATGGCAGAGGTCGAGGACAGTTTGCAGAAAGGGACTCAGACCCTGGAGAGTTTGAGCAGAGCAGTCACTGACTTGCAGTTGGAGATGCAGCGCCGTGATGAGTTACACCGAGCCGAGATCGCCGACTTGCGAGACAAGATCGGAGATTTTGGGCTTCGCAATGACTACCCTGAACAGCAGAGTGTTGGAATTACAGAGGAGGCTGGACGACAAGGAGAGAGCACTTGCTGAGAGGGAGCAGAGGAGCAGAGACAGGGTAGTCGAGATGATCACGCTGCGTTCCAGGATCAAGGAGTTGGAGAAGCAGTTGGAGAAAGCCGAGGACAAGTCCACTCGCAACCAAGGGATTCTGATCGACCGCGTGAAGATGGTGGAGTTCCTAAAGGACAAGCTACGGAGGACAGAGACAGCTTGGAAGCAGTCCGACGCCAGGAGAGCTATTGAGGTCCGGAAGGTACAGAGTTCGCTTCCCCCACTGGAGATGGTGAAGCCCCGGGAGGGAGACTTCCGCGTACCACCCACTACGCTCAACCTGAGAGCATGTCCGTCTCAAAGGATGCAGGAGATTGAGGCCACTCCAGAGCTAGCAGTAGCACTCGACTATGTCAAGCGCCTGACCATGACCGACGACGAGATCGAGGCAGAGGACAGCCGCATACCCGAGGCCGTACTCGACCTTATGCACCAGTAGCTTATGGGACCCTGCGTGGCCCTTAGACTAGTGATACCATGAATTGTCCTGTCATTGGCTATCTGCGCATAGCACGATCTTCTTAGCAGCTAGGAACATCCTTTATGTAATAATAACCATGTAATGAGTGACATTTGGATCTTATGCTTCTTATGGTTCTTTATGCTTCTTTGGTTAAGTGTAGGATAGCATGAAAAATGTTTTAATTCATTTAAATCGTTGAAAACATCTAACTCCTACACAAACCACTACAAGATAATTACTGCATTAAGCACATACCTAATAAATTCAGATGTCGATGAGACGTTCCGCGCGTCTGGAGAGTCCAAGCCCTCCTATGTGCGCTGGAGACTAAGGCAGGTAAAATGGAGCTGACATTCAGAGATGTGCTAGTAGTCTGTGAATTCAATGACGTATTTCCAGAGGAGTTACCAGGAATGCCACCAGATAGAGTGTGGAGTTTGTTATAGAGCTGATGCCAGGGACTGCACCGATTGCCAAAAGACCCTACAGAATGTCGGCTGATGAGTTGCAGGAACTCAAGAAGCAGCTGGGAGAATTACTGGAGAAGGGTTTCATTAGGCCAAGTGCTTCGCCCTGGGGATCTCCCGTTTTGTTTGTCAAGAAGAAGGATGGCACGATGAGGATGTGCATTGACTACCGGAATCTGAATGCGGTTACAGTCAAGAATAAGTACCCATTGCCCCGCATCGATGATCTGTTAGATCAATTGAGTAAGGCCAAGTACTTCTCAAAGATCGATCTCCGATCAGGGTATCATCAGATGAAGATCAGGGAAGAAGATATCCCGAAGACTGCATTTGTCACTAGATATGGACAATATGAGTGCACAGTAGTCTCATTTGGACTCACTAATGCTCCGGCATACTTCATGAACATGATGAACAAGGTCTTCATGAATGAGTTAGACAAGTTTGTGGTGGTATTCATTGATGATATATTGGTCTATTCAGCCACAAAAGAGGAACATGAACATCATCTGAGGACCGTATTGGAGAGGTTGTCTCGCAACCAGCTATACGCCAAATTCTCGAAGTGTGAATTCTGGCTTGAGGAAGTTGCTTTCCTTGGACACGTACTGTCAGGAGAAGGAGTCGCAGTAGACCCAGCCAAAATTGAAGCTGTGAAAGAGTGGGAACAACCCTGTAATGTGTCAGAAATCAGAAGCTTTTTGGGACTTGCAGGATACTATCGCAGATTTATTGAGAATTTCTCCAAGATTGCAAGACCCATGACCAACTTGCTGAAGAAAGAGAACAAGTTTATATGGACTCCTGAATGTGAGAAGAGTTTTCAGACCTTGAAGGAGAAGCTCACTACTACACCTGTACTAGCCCTGCCCGATATTCACAAGGATTTTGTTGTATATTGTGATGCCTCTCGGCAAGGTTTGGGCTGTGTACTAATGCAAGAAGGAAGAGTGATAGCTTATGCCTCAAGACAGTTGAAGGAGCATGAGCAGCGATACCCGACTCATGACCTAGAACTTGCAGCCGTGGTACATGCACTCAAGATTTGGAGACACTATCTGATAAGCAACAAGTGCGACATCTACACTGACCACAAGAGCCTGAAGTACTTCTTCACACAGGAAGATCTGAATATGAGGCAACGCAGATGGCTGGAACTCATCAAGGACTATGATCTTGAGATCCATTATCACCCAGGAAAGGCTAATGTTGTCGCTGATGCACTTAGCCGCAAAAGCTACTGCCATACCCTCATCCCCAACTCTATGCCACCTGAGCTCAGGAGAGAGTTCGACGCATTCCAGCTCGAGGTAGTCTCCTATGGCATGCTAAATGAGCTTCGCGTCGAGTACAATCTCACCTCACGAATCCGTGAAGCACAAAAGAACTGTCCTGAGATAGACTATATCCGTGGTTTGATGAAGCTGGGAAGAGGCCCTGAATACCGAGAAGATGAGCAGGGAACTGTATGGTACAAAGATAGAATCTGTGTACCGACGGATTCAGCGATACGAGAAGAGATTCTGTCAGAAGGCCATGACTCCAAATATTGCATTCACCCAGGGTCAGCCAAGATGTACCATGATCTAAGGAAGCACTTCTGGTGGGAGAATATGAAGACAGACATTGCAGGGCATGTAGCCCGATGTGATACATGCAATAGAATCAAGGCCGAACATCAGAGACCAGCAGGGTTGCTACAACCAGTTGAGATACCAGAATGGAAGTGGGAGTGCATATCCATGGACTTCATAATAGGACTGCCCCGATCCGAGCATGGATATGATTCTATATGGGTAATAGTGGACCGTCTAACCAAAGTTGCACATTTTATACCGATCAAAAGGAAGTATAGAGTTGAAAAGCTAGCAGATCTATACGTATCAAACATTTTGAAGTTACATGGGGCGCCTCTGAGTATTATATCTGACCGAGGCTCACAGTTCGTATCACAGTTCTGGAAATCCTTGCACAAGTCCATCAGAACCAAGCTCGACTATAGCACCGCATACCACCCGCAAACGGATGGGCAAACAGAAAGAGTGAACCAGATTCTCGAGGACATGTTACGTGCTTGCGTATTGAGGTACAAGGAAGGATGGGAGAGCTGTCTACCCCACGCCGAGTTCTCATACAACAACAGCTATCAAACAAGCCTCAAGATGTCACCGTTTGAAGCATTGTATGGGAGACCCTGTAGGACCCCACTAATGTGGTCAGAACCAGGTGAGAGGACATTCTTCGGTCCTGCTAAGATTGTGGAAGCAGAAGAAGGTGTTGCCCAAGTAAGAGAGAATTTGAGGATTGCACAGAGTAGGCAAAAGAGCTATGCAGATAGAAGACGTAGAAAGCTTGAGTTCGAGGTTGGGGATTATGTCTACCTCAAGGTATCTCCACTTCGTGGCACTGTCAGATTCCACGTAAAAGGGAAATTGGCACCAAGATATGTTGGGCCATACAAGATCTGTAAAAGGGTTGGAAAGCTTGCTTACAAGCTGGAACTACCGGAGGAATTATCTGGAGTACACCCCGTGTTCCATGTCTCGCAATTAAGGAAGTGTTTGAAGCTTCCCGAGGAGCAAGTTCCTACGGATGCATTGGACCTGCAAGACACACTTGAATACAAGGAACATCCGATCAAGATCTTGGCACGGGATACCAAAGAGACGCGAAACAAAACCATTCCGATGTGCAAGGTACAGTGGAGCAATCACACTGAAAGGGAAGCTACGTGGGAGAAGGAATCGGACTTGCGGATTATGTTTCCTTACCTCTTCGAAGGATACGTTAACTCTGAATCTCGAGGTCGAGATCCTAATGAGGGGGGAGGACTGTAACAACCCTAAAAATCCACACAATCTAAAAATCCCAACCAATTAAAATTTTTCATTTATTTATTGTGAAAACCCATTTTTCTTGTGCAAGCATATAGGTTTCATTATGAAATGGGTAAATATAGGAGTGTAGTTTGCATTTTAATTCCATTCACATAGAATAATAACTTATGCATCACATTTGGGATTTATTGCAATTTATGTTTGTATTTACTCAATATGTTAAATGGGCAATATATGTATATATACACTAAACTGAAACAGAAAAGGAGAAAGAGAGTTCGGCCAGCCAGTCAGCCCGAGCCCGCCCGACCTTCCTCTCCTCATCTCACCGCGCGCGGCCCACGTCGCGGCTCGGCAGCGCACGCGCGCGACCGGCACACACGCGCTCGCGCTCGCGCTCGCTGCCAACCCGGCCCCGCCTGTCAGCCACTCTCGCCCCCACTGTTCTTCTTCCTCACGAAGGCGACGCGCCTGCCGGGGGTGTCGCGCGAATGGCGTGACCCCGGTCCCACAGCCGACAGCATGGCAGAGCCCTGGACCCCCGCTGTTCCCCTCCTGTCCCCTCCTTTCTTGGCCGCCAAGCGAACCCGCGCCATCCGGAGCCCTAGATCCACTCGAGCCACGGCCCTTCGATCGGCCGAGCGCAATCGGGACCGTTCGCCATTGGAGACTGGCCAAGCTCGCCTATAAATTGGAGCACCCCGAAGCCTTACCCTCATTTCCCCTCGCCGCCACCGCAGCACAGACCGGCACACCGCACAAACCGAGAGAGAGAGCGTAGGAGAAGGGCGGAGCAGAGGAGGAGAAGCTGCCGGAGCGCCGCCGCCGCGGAGCACGCCGGAGCCGGACACGGAGGAGAAGCCGAGCTGCGGACGAGGAGCGGCACGGCACTGCGATCGCTCTGCACGGCTCCGACTCGCCACTGCACCGCCATCCTAGCTTCACCGACACCACGGTGAGCCATCGCACGCCATGACCGAACCTTGCCCTGCTTTTGCCATGGCATTCCACCCTCGGGACGCGCAGGCACGAGCCTATACCGGCTCGGGAAGATCACCTGCACCATGCACTCACTCGACCGGCCGAAACCCCCCGGATTACAATCTTGCTAGACCGAGAACGCAGCACGACGCGTTCTCGGCGGAGTGCGCTCACCACCGACGCGTTCCGACGCCGAAACACCCGTTCCGAGCAATCCGACTAGCACCCGTACAGGTTAGAACGTCGTGGAGCACCGCCACGACCCCCATGAGCTAGCTACGCGGATCTAAGCGCTAGAGGAAGCCTGAATCGCCTTGGCCGCGTGCGCCGCGACCTTACCGGAGCGCCGCCGCAAGCCGTAGCCAAAAGAAGGTCATGCCGTGGCTAAGTTCGGCACCAGAGTGTTGTATGACTCTCTGGCATCACCAATTTGACAAGACCGCATTCGATTGAACCAATACTTGGTAGTAGCCGCGATGCCGCTTTCCGCCGTCGTCGGCGACACGCCGCCGCCAAAACCGAGCACCTTGGAAAGCTCGGTAGCCAAAATTGGTAGTTGGTATACCATCGCCATAGACCCTGGACGCGTATACATCTCCTAGAAGACCTCCTTAACCCCGCCGGAACCTCACCGTCGCGACGACATCGCCGCCGACAGGTTCCGCCTCGCCTAAGATCCGTTCCGAGTACCCCCGGTCGCCTCGCGCTGCGGAGAAAGGCCGCCGAGGTTCGCCAAGTCTGCCTCGGCACCGCTGCTAGATAGCCGAGCCCTGTCTTGCCGAAATATGGCCATCGCCGCCCTGTCACCGACCGCCACACCGGAGAGACACCGCCGCCTTGAACAGACGCCCTGGAACCCTGCTAGCACCGAATTTCCAATTCGCCCGAGCCTCCCCAGGAGAGCTCGGGAGAGCAGCCCCTTCGGCGCCCAAATTTCCGATTCGCCCGAGCCTCCGCGGGAGACCTCGGGAGAACGGCACCCTCGGCACCCAAATGTCCGATTCGCCCGAGCCTCCGCAGGAGACCTCGGGAGAACGGCACCCTCGGGCACCCAAATTTCCGATTCGCCCGAGCCTCCGCAGGAGACCTCGGGAGAACGGCGCCCTCGGGCACCCAAATTTCCGATTCGCCCGAGCCTCCGCGGGAGACCTCGGGAGAACGGCACCCTCGGGCGCACCAAATCTCCGATTCGCCCGAGCCTCCCCGGGAGAGCTCGGGAGAGCGGCACCCTCGGCGCCCCGAATCTCCGATTCGCCCGAGCCCCGCCGAGCTAAACCGAGCTACGCCGAGCTCCGCCGAGCTACCCCCGACCACCGCCGAGCTCCGCCGAGCTACCCCCAACCACAGCCGAGCTACCCCCGACCACCGCCGAGCCACGCCGAGCTACGCCAACTCCGGCAACTCTCTGGGAACCAGCATCGAACACCTGGACGACCATCGGGTCTGTGTTCTGTTGAGGCGCCACATGCCGCACTACTGGACCCGCGCGCCACATCCCGAGCTACCCCTGTTTAACCGACTAGTTTTCCCATTTTCAGAAAATAGGATAATCTTTGGAAATTCATAACTTATTCGTACGATGACCAAAAATTGCGCACCATATATCAAAATTCTCAGAAAAATGAGATCTACAATCTAAGACTATGTTTGTGTGCATTTGGCTCTTTGTTTTATTGGATTTTTCTGAAATGCTCTATAGGAGTCGCTGACGCGACTATTTCGTGTTCGATTTCAGAGCCGGAGGAGGATCTGACTAAGGAAGACGACCACGAGTACTTCCAAGAGCTAGGAGACGACTACGAAGGTGCCATGTCCCACCAAATCCTTAGATCCTATTACGCATTGCAAATGACATTGTTGCTATTGCTTTATGATTATGTATGGATTGGTTGCATGGTAGTATATTTGAATTCCCTGCCTTGATAAGACTTTACCCTGCTATCCGCTGTTAGGTTAGCTGCTGCTTATTTTACTGTTACTCTTCCACTACTTACTACTTGCTATATGCTATGTGGTGGAATTGGGACGGTGTATATCTGATTATAACTACTGGGAGAGAGTGCTGCGTGCGTCTTGGGTGCGTGGTAAGGGTTGATGTCGACCAAGTGGGATGTGAGACGAGCCCATGGGGCAAGTCGTGCCGGGGGTGCAACCTGGGCATCCCCAAGCGAGATACCTGTGGCGGGTAAAGTTGTTGACGAGGTTCCGGGTGGGATAGCCTTGGTGGTTTGAAGCCCGTGAACGGAGGTGCTGTGATGGCACGGGGAGAGTATCCCCTAAGTGGAGATGCCTGCTTGGTCAAACCTAGGATGGACTAGTTTCAGGTTCATGGGAATCCTTTTCTACTCACTCGCTTCTGATGGGCGGGAGACGGCTGGACTACTTGGTAGGACGGTGCCACTACTGCTAGGTTGAAAGGTGATAAGGGTGGGCGGAGACGGTCGATGGGTTCCCGTTCCGTCCTAGATGCACAGTACCACTGGATGGGCCCGGTACTGTGTCTCCCAGTCTCAGCATAACGGTATAGGATCCGGAATATCCCAGGGCTGAGTGGTAGGGTGGCATCGACCTAGGCAAGCAAGCACCCGGAATTCTGCCTAGGTGTTTGCGCAACACCTATGATGGCTAATCTTGTGAGTAGTGAAACCTCTGCAGAGTGTATGGTTGATCGATCGATACATATGCCAACCTGTTGGCTATGGACCTTTCCTGTGAAGCTTCTACTAGTGTAGTGAGTGTTCTCTTCTCCCCCTGGATAACATTTTTCCGGCAGTGTACCCGTTGTGGTAGTGTGCCGCTGAGATAGGCCCGAGAGGGAGTTGGGCCTGTCGAATGAGAGCGAGGTGTGTGTATGTGAGGTGTGGTGATGGGAAAAGGGATGATGGTGTTAACTGGTGATAAAACTTGACTAATTAAACATTGATTACAGCTGCATAGGAAAACCTCAGCCTATAGGTCTGCTTGTATAGCCTTGCATCCACTTTCCACAAAGCAAATGCTGTATAGGTGGGCTCCGTGGCCAGTACAAATCGTACTGATAAATTTGCTGTCAGGTGACGAGAATGAGTACGACTTCGAGGGAGATGATGACGAGGAATAGGGTCACGTGCTACACTCAAGTTGGCCGTGAAGGATGAATCGCTTCCGCATCTTCTAAAGCTTCTCTGAATGTTGATTCCGCCAGTGTGGCGATGTAATAAATATTTATGTAAGACTTATTTACCGTTGTATGGATCCTGGTGTCAACTGAGATATGGGTAATTTCATGGATTGTCCCAAGCAATCTGTTGAATTACAATTCGAGCCTGTGGATTTCCCTTCGTGGAAATCGAGGTCGTTTCACTAACACAATGCTGAGAGTGGCAGCTGAAATTCTGATTCCCAAGAAGACGGAGGGGAGCAGGAAGCATCTTCGATAGGATGAGAGCGATCCGGGAGATGACAAGTGATATTGGGACTGGACAACAAGCTCATCTGCGGACGTGCTGTTGAAATTGGAACGATCTGGTGGCAGCAATATCCTTTGTGTGTTGCATTTTTGCTCGCTGAGGATATGATCCATATGTGTCAGCCTTGCTGTTTTCTTGAACTTTTGTCTTCCATCCTTTTCTTCTCCTGTTATCGGGTACTGTCTAGCTTGCTTGGCGGCCTAGACGGCTGAGTATCCTACTTGAGGGTGTAGGTCATTCCTCTGTTCACTCGTCTGTCTAAAACTTAAACTCTTGTATTTCCGTTTTTCTGAAATAGAAATGGGGATCTTCTCTCCATACCCATAAAACATGTCGTTTAGGACAACGACACGATCTTCAAAGTATGACTTTGACTTCATATATTTATAAAAATATTTATTAAAAAAGATATATGTATCCTTTTATGAAAATATATTTCAAAATAAATCTATTTATATAGTTTTCATATTTCTAAACTCGACAACTTATTCATGATTTATATTCTTAATGTTTGACCAAAACTTCATCTAAAAGGATAAGTTTTATAGATATGGAGGGATTATCTACCAGGGACTAAGACTGACCACGACCAAGAATCTGTCGGAGCGAAAGAGGTACCTGCAAAGCATCCGCCGAAATGTCTAAACGAAAGGGTAGTACAACCATTGGAAGACAGACAGTAAGCACACGCAGGCATTGCAGGTGCCCCAACTTGGACAGGCAACGCGCCAGGCGCGCCAGGCAGCTATAACAGCGACAACCCGAACGCCACGCAGGAGGAGGAGCACAGCCTGACGGCACAGATCCAAGCCCGAAAGAGACTACGCGACGACGCGGATATATTGCATTCTATCAGTGTAGCATTGTTTTAATGCCTCTCAGTCACAGGTGTAAAATGCAAGCGGCTGCATTTTTCCAGTATACATAATGCTGCTATATATTATTTGAGAGTATATTTAGCTTCAACTGTTGAGCATAAGTTTTGGCGGACCATCAGCAGCAGCTATCTCAGTCACTAGTCCTCACGTCGGCGTTTAATCATGTCAAAGTTCGTTCCATATATAGCATCGCTAACTGCAAACAAGTAGGTAAATGTCAAATCATATACAGCATATACATAGTACTTAATCTGTCCTAACTTATAAGTCATTTGACTTTTTCAACTCTAAGTTTAACCACTCATTTTATTTAAAAAATTTACTAAAAAGAGTTAAATTTAAATTATTCTTGAAGAACTTTTATTAATAAAGTAAGTCGTAATAAGAAAAAGTGGTATTTTACTCAAAATTTTAAATAAAACGAGTGGTCAAATTTAGGATAAAAAAGTTAAACAACTTATAAATTGAAACGGATGGAGTACTGTATAATACAACCCCTCGCAACAAAAGAAGTACTCCCTCCATATCGGATTTAGAAGTTGTTTAGAATAACGATACGATTTTCAAAGCATGACTTTGAATTCATATTCCTAAAAAATATTTATTAAAAAAATAATATATGTATATTTTTATGAAAGTATATTTGTATTTTTATGAAAGTATATTTGAAGACAAATCTATTTATATAGTTTTTATATTTCTAAATCCAATAATTTAAAAGTTATTTATGATTTATATTCCCAATGTTTGACCAAAACCTTTTTTAAAACGACTTCTAAATCCGGAGGGATTACACTAGTTTATTAGAACCATGTTAATTAAATGGAAGAAAAAAATATTGCAAAACTGGGTATGTTTGACATCCTATCCTAGTAACACGTGGGAGCACGGCCCACACACCTTGGGTTTGTCCAGTGAGTTTATTATTATACGTTGTATACATTATTTAGATAGGACATAAGAAAATCATGTCTAGCCTAGACCCATGATAGGGTGCATCGGCTTTTTATTATTACATACAAGCACTTAAAATCCAAAATGAATGAAGTTAATCACCAAATAAACCAATTAAGTTGCAATCCTGTTCCTAAACATCCTCCATGCATGTCTTGCGAAGGTTTTCATCGATCAGGTGGCTGCATTCACCAGATAGCAGGATGTACACACCCCCTCGCTCCTCCATTTATTTGCAGTAGTGGCGACTAGTGGACCTCAATCCACTGAATTGTCCCCTGAGAATCACCTACATTCATAATGTACCTTAGCTTTATCGAAAATCGTATCATTTTGACACAAGCATAGCGCCCAACAAAGCCTCCACCGCCAAGATTGGTTCTTGGCGTGGAGTAGGAAACCTGCAGAACTATTTTATTTTGAACAAGAATTGACTTTCTCAGTGCACTTGATTTTCTTTATTTAACATCCATGAAATTTACATTTGTGTCCTTGAATTCTTACCTTGTGTAGATATCATAGCACTACGTGTCATGTCTCCTTTTTTGAGGAAGAAGTCAGGCTGATTTGTTTTCTGTTTCGTTAAGCATACTTGTGATATCCTCAATGTCAGGCCTTTGCATTCGTTCACGATGGACACACTCTAGTGCTATTTCAACGCATCTCTTCACTTGAAGGCATTCACATTTTGGTGATGTACAAGTCCGTTGTTGCCTGATGTAACCTTTTTATCCACTTTTCTTGTACCTACAAGATCGATCCACAATGAAAGTGTTATCATATAGGATCCAAATGTGACAGGATTAATAAACTACTAGTACTCGAGTTTTGTGTGTATATATATCCAGGGATCTTGATATAAATGGACCTAACTTACGTGATCAACAAAGGCTTCGGAAGGCATTTCAGATGTCATGTTGTAGCCTTGAGGCCCAGCAATTATCTCTATCATTACAACACCCTAAGCTGAATATATCAAATTTATTGGAGAAAATGTGGCCCTCAATGTGTTCCGGAGGACAATATCTACTGCATGACGTCATAAATTATATAAACAAGAGTGTTAGAAAATATGATTTAGTTGATTTTAGAAAATTGGGTTCAGAGAGGCATTAAGTTACATTGTTCCTAAAAAGTTTGATGTGGCTTGAGTCTGGTTGTCACAAACGAGCTTCGATAAACCGAAATCTGCAAGTTTTGGTGCCATATTCTCATCGAGTAATATATTCCCAGGTTTTAGATCTAAGTGAAACATAGGATTTTCCAATCCTTTGTGGAGGTATTTCAAACCCTCGCAAGTCCCTTTAATGATTTTATAGCGTGTCTGCCAGTCCAGTCCACCTGATTCATCTATAGAAACAAGCAGAGGGAGATGAACAAAATGCAATGACAAGAAATATTGCCAATATACTATACATATATATAGACCACTAATCTTACCGTGAAGGTGCTGTTGTAGACTTCCATTGCGCATATAGTCAAAGCAGAGAGCTCTATAGGTATCATCAGCAAGAACATAATTTTCTTCATACTTAACGCAAACACGCTTTATTTCATAGCAGTAGCCTAGTAGCCGTACAATATTAGGATGGTCGAGTCTGCTAAGGTTCTCAAACTCCTTCTTGAAATCCTCTTCATAGTCGAGTCTTTGTGACATTGAATGAAGCCGTTTCACAGCAAGCTCTTTACCTTCTAGGACACCCTATAATCAACATCATAACATTTAGCATTGATGGCACTATTATACTCTCTCTATCACTAAATAAATAAATTCTTAGAGTTGTCTTAAGTCAAACTTTTTAAAGTTTGACCACATTTATAAAAAAAACTCGTCAAGATTTAAAATATCAAGTTAGTAGCATTATATATGCCATAGAGTATATTTTCATAATGTGCTCATTTTATATCATAGATGTTATTACTCTTTCATATAAAGTTAGTCAAGCTTAAGATTATTGTTTGATTTGCACGAATATTAAGAATTGATATATTTGAGGATGGAGAAAGTATTAGCAAAATCTAAGCTTATTGCATCAAGTCTATTTATTATCATCAAAACTAAAATTCCTTACTCCAAACATATTATTGATATAGCTATTGTGCCCTTTATTGATGTATTGTCATGCATGTCCCTTAATTTTATTCTATTTGTCCTTTATTAATATACTGTGATATCTTTATCTTTATGTAAAGACATATGACCTCCATGTAATCTATTAGTATATAATGTAGAATAATCTAGGAAATCATTAATATAACCAATGTACGTACTCCCTCCGTATAGAATTAGATGATGTTTAACACAATGACACGGTCTCTAAAGCATGACTTTGACTTCATATTTCTAAAAAATACTTATTAAAAAGTGATATATGCATACTTTTATGAAAGTATATTTGAAGACAAATCTATTTATATAGTTTTTATATTTCCAAACTTAATAATTTAAAAGTTATTCATGATTTATATTCTTAATGTTTGACCAAGTTCTTTTCCAAAACGTAATCTAATTCCGATACAGAGGGAGTACGTATATATTTTTCTTAAAGTGGTCCCTTATGTAACTGCAGAAATATGTGGATGAGTAGCACAAATGCAACAGAATCTTAATTAACGGGCACTAGTTTCCAGTAATCTGTTGGTGCGGTGGAGTTGTCCTAGAAGTCCCAACTCGCGAGTTCGATCGATCCCAACACAACTAAACATGTTTGTTGTAAATAATATTATTTATATTGAGTACACAGTAATACTTGTGGTTTACTTGCCTTGTATACTGTTCCAAATGTCCCACTACCAAGTCTTTGTTTCTCAGAGAAGTTATTAGTAATTTCTCTCAGTAATTCCAGTGGCATGACTTGTGGTCCCGCTCCAGAACCGTGTAACCCGTCGAGGAAGCGTATCTGAAAGAAATCACCACACATATCGTGCATGGGTGTGAATGAGAAGGTAGAAATAAACGAGTAATACCACTGCTAGCTCGCAGAGATTAAAAAGAATCACAAGCTAGTAGCAGAAGTAGCAGTACCTGTTTATAGTCTTGACACTGTTCCTGTTCATCGCCTACACACTGACCAATTCTTCTAAGAAAAAGCTTGGGATGGTTGGGATGGCTTTCCAGCGCACGCCTCAATGCTATCTCCGCCTCCTCTGCCTCCTCCATCTTAGCCTCCCGACAGACGATTGCAATAGATACTTCCTCAAGCAAACGGAGGTAACTCAATTTATGCAAGTCAAAGCTGGCATCGTTGAAGCCCCGCACGTTGACTTCAAGCTCAACAGTTTTAATGCAGGGCATAGCACCCGGTTGATACATCAGCCAGATATTTGTTCTGAAGTGCCGCAGTCTAGGGAACCCACCAGGAGCAATGACATGACGGCAGGTCATGACACAAAAAAGCTCTAGTTCTTCAATTTTCTGTAATTTGCTTAGAGACTTCACCAAGGCTTCCATGTACCATTCGTCATCCAAGCCCATTATGGAAATGTGTCCACAAAAAGAAATATGGAGCACCCTTAGCTCTGTCAGCTTGCTCAGCTCTTCAGCTAAGTTTGGGGATTTGCTGACGGTCGATGGTTGATACAACCGCAGCTCTTCCAACCGCAGCTCTTCCAACGATGTTAGTTTTCCCACAATCCCTTCTGGCAAACTAAGACGGTCGACACGCAAGCACTTGAGTTCTCTTAGCCCAGTAACACTCCTTGTCAATTCCCTTATCACGTAGGGTTTCGTTCTCGTCAATTCTAGTGTCTGTAAATATCTTAAACCACCAATTTCAATAACTAAACTATAAAATCTTGTTCCACGAACTACAAGGTATCTCAAGTGAAGTAACCTCCCAACAAGATCCTCCAGACCACTATCCCTTAACTCACAGTCTTCTAAGGAAAGGACACGTAAACCTCGAAAAATTGGTGTCAGCATCCGACTTTCAATACGGCTGCCAATGACATTAAATGACCTCACTTTTTGTTTCCACGTTCCAGCCGAATTTTGTACATGGTTTCTACTATAGAGAGTGCCCTTATGGACGACCATTATAGGAGCATTGTTACTTTGGTCAATAAATAGGTGTTGACCATGATTCCGTGATGCAATAATATTGACATAGTCTTGTTCTTGTGCCACAAAACGAATCCATTCCAGCACCATGCCTTCGACACGCCAAGCACGTATGTTGGTGCCCCCATTTTCTATTACCTGGATCATGCTTCTACTAACAAGCTCATAAAAGTACCTCTCTCCGATCTTAAATAATGATTCCTCTTGCTCTGCGTCATTCACAAAACCTTCGGCTACCCATCTCCACACCAGTGTGTCTTTCTCAATCACATAGTCATCAGGGAATATGCTCAAATACAATAAGCATGTCTTCAGATGGCTTGGCAGGTCATAGTAACTAAACTGGAGTATCTTTCTTATGTTGTTCTCAGCACCTATATTATCTTCCTGCCCAAATCCAATAGAGTTGTAAACCTCAGCCCATTCCTCTTGTGGTTTACCAGACAACAAACTAGCTATCATAATTATAGCTAATGGTACACAACCACATTTCTGTAGAGTATATTCAATGGTATGCTCATCCAGCTGATCAAAATTAACTGAGCCTTTATGACCACATAATGTGGCATAGAACAGTTCCTTGGAACAATCAATAGAAAGTGGCATTAACTTGAGAACTTCACCACTGGATTCTGCAACTCCCAGTACACGAGAAGTTATGATTATTCTACCTCCACAATCATTGTTCACCGAAGCAAATTTAGTTATATCCAATGATGGTACGTCGCTTATATCATCAATAACAATTAAGTATCTATTCAAATAAAAAGACACGAATTAATACGACTATCTAGAATATATATGAGAACAAAAAAAAAACATAAGCATGACTAGCAAACGGGCTCTTGCGCTGCAATGGAACCGGATACATATTGAAATTGGACTCCATATATGATTGCTAGACACGGGTTGTTCTAATTCATATAAACATGAATCATGAGTCCAAACCATATGACTCTTGCAGCTGGATGGCACTCGCCCTCTCCGCTCCCTCAAAAGGCGCATCTGCGTTGCTGCCGCCCGAGCCTCCACTAGCCCCAGCCCCAACATCCCTCTCCAACCACCACTTTGACCATCACGCCCGCCCCCACCATAGGCCTCACACCACCGGCCCACAGACCTCTACTAGAGAAAGCGCATCTGTGCGTCAAGCCCATTGGCACCAGGGACGAGCCCTGATATTGGCTTGCCCGAGGCCCGGCCCACCGTTGGCCACACCCACCACGTCCCTATCGGCCATCTCCGCATCTTTGGAGATGGCAGCACCCATCCTGATCCTACCCTTTTCGACGAAGGAAGTCGAGAAGACGACCTGGTGGATTGGGGAGATGCAGATCTTGAAGACATCGAAGACGACCCCAACCCTGCCATTGATGAGGAGGAAGGAGAAGAGCCAGCCGATTCAACTGAGATGACGGCCCTCGATGGCCCCTGCTCCATACCCGAGGGCGCCATTGACCTCGGCGACGGGGTCCACCAGATTTGGTGGTGCAAATACGGAGGCTGCCTCGACGATCCTCCCACATCACGTTGGGTCTACCAACGCCATGCTTGCATCGGCCTCCTTCTAGTCGCCCCACCCACATGCAACTCCCAAGAAGCCCGCTCGACTTGGATATGCTGCACAACCCAAGCTTAAATCGATCCTGGTGCTTCCTGATCGCACACCTAAGCCACTATGCCATCATTGCAGGCAGGTCTGGAGGGGCGACAAGCTCCAAGCCACCGACCTCCTCTTCCTCTGCCTCCCGTCAGGGAGCTTAGCGAGTCATTCCGAGTAAATAAGGGATAGGTTGTTTCACCGGAATGGCAAAAGGCAAGGCAGAAGCACCGGTGGAAGGAAGACTACTCCCCTACCATAAGATGAAGCTGCAGTCAAGACGTCTAAGATGATGACAACGACCAAAATAAATCGCCTCACCGGCCGTTGCTTCCACTGCCTCGCCATAGATCACCGCGTAGCCTAGTGCCATGACCCAATCTGTTGCCTCAAGTGCAGTGGACTGGGGCACATCTCCCGCTCCTGCCCGCTCGCAAACACTACTGAATCTCCGCCCAACTACACTCTCGCCTCGTCTTCCCACAGAAGAACATTCATAATCGCATAGTTTTCCCCTGCACCCACCACCAAAACAGAGCCAGTCAAGCCTACATCATCCCCTGATCCTGCTGAGATAGCACATATCTCAGGGGTATGTGTTAAACCACTGTTGATACAGGACCCCAGGGGTTCCCTATCGGGTCGACTCCTATAGGAGGTCCCTAGCCTAGCCCATAGTCTGACTTAAAGGACATGGAGCAAAGTGGCGGACTTCAAGCTCTCAAGGACCGACCTATTGGCTTACATGGAAATCTAGACTCTATAATAGAACTAGGACTCCTTACTGTAATCGACTAGGGCTATATGCGCATTTCTCACCAGCGCACCCCTTGTACACACACACACACACACGATCATACAAACCAATCTAACGCAGTCTTATACCGACTGGACGTAAGGCTTTTTACTCGATTACGAGGGCCTGAACCAGCATAAATCGCTTGTGTCGGGCCCCTAATTTAGGGTCATCTGTGCTTCATGTATCAGTCCTTGGATCAGTTGCTGATACACACAATTGAACAAGATTGATATCAAAATCCATACTTTTATTGCAATTAGCAAAAATATGTTACACAGTTCGAGTTTACATAGAATGGGCCTTTGGCCTTATAGTAGATATCAGAGTTATATCACAGCGGTCCTAAGACGTCGTGGCTCTATTCCTAGGAGCAACTTGGAGTGTAGACGTAAACCTTAGACTCATTCCTATGTCTAAATCGTGATGATCTTATCGTAGCTCTCTTGCTGTAGTCGTACGGCTTCGTCTTCGGGCATACTCCTATTGTCCTATTCCTTGCGTAACTTGGATAATTCTACCCTTGAACTTACTCCTGTAGCTTCCTTCCTAAAAACATAGATTGGAGAGGATTGAGTACAAACGTACTCAGCAAGCCTTAACTTGGGGTTGTGTGGAGTGGATAGTGGATGACAGAGGCTTGTATGTGGAGGTGGTATATGGTAGTGGAAGTGGTGAAGTAATTATATTAAGGTTGGGCCATGGTAGAGTATTACCATTCTCATCGGTTCCCGAGTTAGTACTAAAGATTCATTAATAATATGAGCACAGTATCATTACTCATGAAATAAACCTAATCATAGTGGCCTTATCCTAGCATCTGCCCATTCTAAGGACGTGCCTATTCGAATAGATTTTAGTAAACTTCGTAGAGGTGTACAAATTTCCCCACATGATAGGCACACCTCTAACAATGTACAGTGCTGGAAGCAGGCCTAGCAATACCCCGTACCTGAAAGTACGCGACCTTAGATATCCGTATAACTCTACCATGCCCCTTCAGGGGTTGGAAACATGATGATACCAAGTCATCCCGGTGATACCAAATCACCTATAAATATCCAATGATACCTAATCCTCATAGTAAAAGGTGCTCGAACGTGGCCAGAATCAAGGGGCTTAATGTGGAAGATCACATAGCAACCATGCCATCCAGACCACGGAAGCACAAACAGTCTCCCATGTCAGCTCCTGAGGCTTCATTGCCAATACCGGCCTCCTAGTAGAAATTATACTTCTATCTAACGGTGTGTGAGATCAAGTCTACCGATACAAATATGTGGTTGTACAAAATATCTCACTAGGTAAGATGGCTATGAACCAGCCCTTATGCAACCAAAGCGAGTATCTACCAACAGGAACCCTCACTACGCGGTCCTGCCAAGGTAACTTACACCGTGTAAGCTACCCCTTACCCACCCCCTGTCTAGTTGTCCAATTTTACCATTTTAGGTTCCATTGTCATTATTATCAAGTTCATCATTCTCAAGGAGCTCATATCAAGATAACCATTATCACATTCATCATTGTTCATCATAACCAAGCTCATGATCATCTAATCCCATATTGCATAATAGGGAAAATAAAGTGAATTGAATTTAATAATTAACAAAAATGGAGAGAGGGATTGGGAGTGTATAGTGGAGGTTAGCAAGAAGTGATGGTAAGGGATGGGTATAGTTAGGACTTGCTTCCACTCACTAATGATTATACTCATACTCTCGACTCACATGCCTCTTGTTACTCTATCGTCGTGTGACCATGCTTCTAGACCACAGTCAAGTTCTACCCGCATCTTCTATCTATGCCGTCTTGCGTTGACAAATAGGGAAAACACTAAGCAAACAGGGCATACAAGTTCAATCAAAAAATTCATAGGAAACTAAATGTGGTCTTAGATGGGTTGATCCTAACAGGTTGATGGGTTTATTTCTAAGCTTATCATCATTATGTGAATTTGAAGTAAGAGTTGAATGGAGAGAGTCCATCCAACAAGGTGGCTCCTACGGTCATCTGACGGAAAACTAGACCACATTATTAGGTTCTATATTATGTGGACCTAAAGAGAAAGCCTGACCAAGTCATCATAGATGGCTTTTACCGACTCCTACAAGTCCACACGGGGCTTTGGTGGGGCTAGCTTGGTCGGGTCATGAATATATGTCATATACATGAAGGTGGGGTCGACTAGGTGACATCATGTATATGCCTTCACAAACGGTAAAGGCAAAACATGGTAGAGGGCTAGTTAGCAGGATTAGGTATGTGCATACTAGAGTTGTTGGCGATCCCGTCAGGCCCCCTGGAATCTCGCCCGACTTTTTCGCTGAGAGTTGGGCGAGGCAAAATATCCCTTCAGGGAACGGGATATTACCTCCAAGGGTTGGACGAGGCGGATTTCTTCCTCGGAGAGTCCGGCGAGGCGGGGCCCGTGCCATTGGGGTCGGATTAGATGGAGCCCACTCCCATGGGTCAGGCGAGGCAGAAGCCCCCTTTGAGAGGTCAGATAGCCTTCATTTATATCCCTTGAGAGGTTAGATACCCTTGCCCTTTGGTACCGTGATGTTCATATCCGACACAACTCTTCACCGACTGGCTCTCGAATCACACCCACGTTGATGTTGAGCTGCACGAACCGCAAACCATGAAGCTACCACCAGCGCAAGGTGCTCGCACCAACTGGCTCACAGTTCATCCTCCTCCAACAGCCTTCAAGTGCACCAGCGGTCACTACTAAACAATGATTTCAGGAGGTGGTGCCCAAACATTAACCGAGGTGGGGCACAAATCCAACCGCCTCCAAAAATATTTACAGAGGTGGTCAGGAATACCCGCCTCCACAAATAGATTTACGGAGGTGGTTGTTTCTAAGGAACCTGCCTCCAAAAATAATCTATTTTCGGAGGCGGTCGTGTTAAGAAAACCGCCTAAAAAAATGGATCTATAGAGGCGATCATTTTAAGACAACTGCCTCCAAAAATAATGTATTTTTGGAGACGGTCACTCTATAAAGCTCGCCTCCTAAAATAGTGGCCCAGTACGCAGCCCATCTTGGCCCAGTATCACGCTAACTGTATACAAGAGAATTAGAGTTAGGGTATCATTCTCATTCATCCCATCTCTCCAGCTCCTTCTTGTCCCTCGCTCCCTCTCTGTAGGCGGTGACCTCTCTCTCTCTCCCCCATCTCGCTCCCTCTCCCAAGACCACGTGGCGGCGGTGACCTCTCTCCCTGTCTTCCATCTCGCTCTCTCTCCTAGGATCACGGTGGCGATGGCGTTCTCACGCACATAAGGATGGAAGTGGGACGGGTATCCATGGGTTTCGGGTCCAACGGTTTTGGTTTCAGGGATAGTTTTGCACCCATGGTTTTTAGGTTCGGATACCCAAATGGTAGTGGGTTTGGGGCGGATCTGAAGTTATCCCCGTGGATCATCATTGGAGCCCCGAAATCACCGAGTCCACTACCAGCCCAACTTATAACCCCAGGCATATATAGCTCTGAAACACCCTCATATCGGCCAACCCACACGATCCGCGACTCCTAGTCCGCTTGACCGCCAACACCAAACAACACAGCATAGAGGAGCAAGGTCCGACACCACCCCACCAGATTCGCTCGTCGCTCATCGGCTGCCAACAAAGGAGCAGGGCCAGGTGGCTGAAAGTCCCTAGTTTGGTTTTGGCTAATTGATGATACCCTAGGTAGTAACCTTTGCATTTAGTGTTGTGATTAAGCAAGGTTGGTACTATGTCCAAGTGAAGGAGCTAATGAAGTCCATGGAGTGGATGGAGATGGAGCATGGATCATGGTGATCAAGAGCTTCGCTCTTGGATGAAAAGAAGAAAGAGAAAAACAAAAATGGGATCAAGGCAAAGGTATATGATAGGAGCCATTTTTGGTTTGGACTCAAGACACTAGAGAGAGTGTGAGTAATTGAGGATTGATAGACATACTATTAAGAGGAGAAAACATGTGTTAAAATAGTTATCAAGTGCCATTATGTTCGATCAATCTTGTAGACGCATTAGGAACCTAATGTGTGACTAACAAAACCCTTGAAAATGCTTTGGAAAATGCTAACACAAGTGCACAAGTGAGTGCAACACTTATGTGTTAGCACATCTCAGGAAGGGCGAAGAAGAGGAAGCGAGCAAGTCACTCAGAAGTGATCGAACGCTGTGCAGGACTCTACACAAGACACGTCCGACAGCTTACCCTAGGCTTCTCAATGAGCAAAGAGTGACCAGGATGTTAGGCGCCTCCGGTCAGCATGGATCTGATGCATCCGGTCCGTGTTTTCACCTCTCTGGTCACTCTCTGGTGCCTCACCGGACTGTGGCGACCGGACAGATGAACAATACCATCTTTGCGTCCAATGAAACAGTGATTGAGCGCAAACAGATTACGAACGAACACTCGAGAGTCCAATCATATCTTGGAAGCTCTTTGGTTCTCTCTAGTAGTTGATCGGACACCACGTGGTGGTCACAACTTAAAGTGCATGGGAAGAACTCGACCGTCGGAGCTCGAACGACCCTCATTTGAAGGCGTATGACACGTGGTCAGCACAGGTGCACCGGACGTGGTGCAACTGGACGCGGCGCGTCCGGTCAATGCGCCCTTTGCGTGCGCAGAAAGGCACAATGGCTCTCTTTGTGAGAGGGGCTTATAAATACGTGGTTGGCTGGCTTGGGGAGACTCCCTGGACATTTTGATGATTCTTACTCTCTTGGGAGCCTAGATAACGCCTTCTAACTCATCTCTGTTGCTTGGTAGCTTGATTCAAAGTGAGACTGAGTTATCCTAGTGCATTTGCTTGAGTGATAGCATCTAGTGGCGCTTGGGGATCGTTTTGCTGATGGATTTCTTGTTTCTCTCGGTGATTACGACCACCTAGCCGGCTTGGAGGAGTTAAGGAGTTGTGGGAAGAGAAGGAGATCATTCTAGCTGGCTTGGAGGAGTTAGCCATTTTGCAAATACCCGGCGGAGCGCCAAAGGTAACTCTAGTGGAATTTTTGTGTCATTCAACTTCTCGCCATTGGTAGGTTCTTGTGGTGCCTTTCGAGTGGCTTGGTGCGTGATATCGATTAGCCACTGAACCATATGGTGCAAGGGGACACAACGGGAATGTAGCTTGCCGGCAAGCAAGTGAACCCGGGAGAAAATCATTGTGTCATATTGTCTCCTAGTGATTGACTTCATTGGTATTCTTGTGATTGGATCATTTCACTTGCCGGTGTCGGTATACCTCCCTTGCCACTCTCTTTACATAATTGCACATATATCTTGTGTGGTGGCAGTGGTAGTTAGCAAGTAGAGTGGAATAGCTTAATTAGTTGTAATTAATTCTCTTTATAGCTAGTGTAGTGACATAGCCCTTTTGTGCCATATAGAGATCATAGAATAGTTAGAATTGTCAATAGGTGGCTTGCCTAACCATTAGAGCTAGAGCAACCGTAATTTTGCTATTTGTTTTACTAATCCTTTTCTCTAGTGATTCCTTTTAGTGACTGGCTGCCAGCACCACAAACTAGAACCGCTCGTGGCTTGTGGCTCGTCGGCTGCCAGCAAAGGAGCAGGTCCGGGAGCCCAGCCGCTGGCGCTTCCCCATATAGCAGCTGCCATCGCCACAGTTCGTGTTCGCGTGCGCCCAGGACCCAGCGGCAGGCCCGCTGTCCAGCAATGACCAAGACCAAAAGGCGGAGCTGCTGTTGCTTGCTTGCTAGTACTGCTATTCATGGCTAGCCGTTGCTTAGACTATCTCCATCAAGAGACCGTTATGGGCACCTAAACCTAAAATGGGTCTCCGATAGTACTGTTTCAGTCTTCACAGACTATCTATATGAGAGACTCATTTTGTATGTCAGGAGAGGCATAACTCAAATCTAAGTATCCTCTCTCCTGAAACACATTGCAGAAAGGATTCTCTTTTGGGTGTTGTTATTGGAGAATCTTAAAAATGAGTATTTAATCTATTCACTGTAGTGCAACCCAAACATGGAATGGATCTTGTATTTTGGGCGTTGTTGTTGTAGGTAGTCTTACTAGTAGATAGCTGCTGCTTGCTATACTTTATGGTTCATCCCATTAAAATAATTTCTCTATTTATCTACAATCTGCTTTACTAATTTTTCACGTTTTGCTGAATGTTTTCAGGGTTTGGATAATCCGTCGAGTTTCGGGGATCTGCAGGTTTCAGTTTCGAGGATGGATTACCCAGATCGGTGTTCAAGTCGGAATTGGGTGTTCAGTTCGAGTTTCAGTTTTTGGTGCCCAGAGACTCCATCCCATCCAAATCCGCCCGGTTGCCATCCTTACACGCGTAGGCCCAAAGGCGCGGCGTGAGCAGTCCAGCTGGCATCGACCTCGTGACCCTGCCACCTTCTCCGGCAGTGCCCCACCATCTTCCTCTGGCCGCGGGCGGGCGACCTAGCACGGGCAGGCGTCGCTTCACGGGCAGGCAGTGACCATGACGGCGGATCTTGGCATCCTCCTCCACGACGGTGCTCCTCCTCCCCATCTCATCAAATCTGGTGGTGGTATGACAGGCTTGTGGATCCACCAGATCTGGCGTCGGGGCTCGCGGATCCGGCCAGCGTGGCCGTGGATCTTGCCTCCACCGATGCGGATCCGACCACCAACAGTGGCGATGACGTTCGTGGAAACGGACTCAGTGTTGGGTCTAGGAGTGGGCTCGGCATCGGGCCTGCTTTTTGTTGTTCTTTTAATCAATTTTCACAAGTGGGCGTGCTAAGTTGCCCGTCTGCCTTAATGGACTTTCTAAGGTGGGCAAAGTAACCGTCTCTGTTATTCGTTGAGGCCTTTCATTGGAGGCGGTTGTAATGCCCGCCTCTATAAATAGTTTTTATCGTCTCTACAAAGCTTCCTATAGTAGTGAGTCGTTTGACAGGGAGAAGGCATGGTCACATGGGGTCATCGGTCGGAGCATACCGACCGTATTCCGTCACCGGCCGTTGCGAGGGTGCCTCCACTAGTCGTTGCTGCGACCACTTTTAGGTGGCCATCCACAGGCACCCCCTGCGCCACGATGGTGTCCATGGAATCCAAGTTGTTGTACTTGTGCAGTTGATGGTGTCCACCCTCAATTGAAGAGGTCATAAAAAAAAGAGCATTCAAGTCTATTTCAGGTTTAGAATAATAAAATGAGTCAGAGATCTAAAAAGCTTGTTTTTACGTGTTAGCTTTGTGTCGAGTCAAGTCATCGTTATAAGCTGGTTAGGTAGCAACTCGAGAAGCTGCTTGCCTATGAGGGGTGCAGTTTTAGAGGCATTAGTTAGGCCCTGTTTGGTTTGGTTTTGGCCCGTTTTAATCACTAAAATGCCAAACAGGATGACTGAAGTGGTTTAGTCTCTCTAGTCCCGAAGGGATCACTAAAAGGGACTAAAGGGGCAAAAAGGGCAAGGGTTGTCCCTCATTATTGTCTTTCCCCCACCAGATTTGTGTATTGATTATGTGTGTTTTGGTCTTCGTTCAACTGCTTTAATGACCTTTAGTCTGGAACCAAACAGACGAGTGTTTAGTTCCCACCGCAAAAAATCTTTACAGCCATCACATCGGATATTTGACATATGAATGGAGTATTAAATCTAGACAATACATAGATTGCGTGTAAATTACAAGACGAATTTTTTAAACCTAATAAGTCCATGATTTGACAATGTTGTATTGTAGTAATCATTTGCTCATGACGGAATAATTAGACTTAATAAATTTCTCTTACTATTTACAAGCGAGTTATGTATTCAGTTTTTTATTAGTATCTAAAAACCCTTTCGATATCCTATGAAACTTCCGAAGTGACACACAAAAACTTTACGGCCTGAATTTAAACACCACTAAACTTTATTCGACGGAATAAAAGAACTAAGCAGGACCAGCATTAGACGAGGGCAGGAGAAGACCACCGGGCCGCAGGGCCAAGTCCAGGCTCCTCAGCCATTCATGATGACTAGAAAGAGGTTGGTGCCTATTTTTAATCATGCGGCTGCATGGCAGGGGCCAAGTCCCGCGCCTCTCAGCCACGTATGACTCGGGCCAGGTCCAGGCGCCTCAACCACCCTAGAGTGGGGAGCTACGCTCGGTTGGTGAGCGCGTGTTCGAGCCAAGCTCGACGCGTGGTTTTCCCCCAGGTTTTCCCTATAACTATAATATATTTTTTACGGTGCTCGGAGGAACCACCCGTTCCTACCTTTAAAATTATTTGCGGCAGGTGTTGAACAAAAAAACGTAATTAGTGGTAGTTTCGTACTTTACCTACAGTAATGACTCTCAACTCCAATCCAATTGCACGAACTGCTCCGTGCCCGTGCGGCCGTGCCTTCGCAGGCTGGAACCTACTGCCATCGCTGGTTGCTGAGCAGAGGAGCGCGTCGAGCTCCCTCCTTCGTTCCTTCTCCACCTGAGCCGAGTACCTCAACGGACTTTTCCTCAGCGAGGCTTCAGTTCCTCCGCTTTAGTGCATTGGCACTTCTTCCGGCGAGGTGGTGGCGTTGGCGGAGTCGTGCTGGTTCGGCTCGATGCTTTGTCAGAGCCTCAGAGGTGGCGGCTAAGAGAGGTTGCGTGCTGTGGGGCTGTGCCGTCGTGACCTGCGAGCACGATGTCCAGAGGCGGCTGAGCACTATTTGTTCAACCTAGCACCTAGGTCCCATGTGAGCAGGACCTTGCTCACCTTCCCTCTCCCTCTCCCTCTCCCTCTCCCCTGACCCAAGGAAGAAGAAGAGCTGAGCTCTCTGTAACTCACACAAACACACTGCAGAAGGCTCAGCGCTGGCTGAAGCCTGAAGCCCTGAATGTGGAGGCAAACAACTGCCTTTTCCATTGCATTGCATTGCATTGCATATATATACAACTCTTGCACCACTACAAGTTAAACAAGACAGCTGAGTACAGCTCTATCTTATCTAGCTATTAGCTGGCCTATTGCCATATCCTGCTGCAGTTAATGAGCAGCAAAACTTGACCACAAACTTGACCATCTAACCTGCCTGGTCTAAGCAGCAAAATCTGACCATCTAACCTGCCTTTGACTGCATTTAGAATGGGTGGCAGGCTGGCAGCAGATTATGTCTAACATTTCTTCCCCTAATCCTGCTGCTAGCCCCTGACCTCCACCATGCCGATCATCCCCCTCAGCTCCTGGAACCGAAGACGAACCGAGCGATTTGGTGAGGATGTCAGCGAGTTGCCGCCCAGACTCGACGAACTCGATGACAATCTGCCCACCATCAACCCAGTCCCTGAGGAAGTGGAACTTAACTGTCGATGTGTTTGCTCCGATCATGAAGCACCGGGTTCTTTGCCAGCGCGATCGCTGGCTTGTTGTCCACCCTGAGCGCCAGGCGCCTGAACCTTCACGCCGGTGAGCTCGCCCAGCAACCGGCGCAACCAGACGACCTGGCACGCCGTGGTGGCTGCCGTGACGTACTCTGCCTCGCACGTCGAGAGAGCCACCATCTTCTGATTCAGCGACTGCCAAGCAATTGGCGTCGCGCCGAGGAAGGCAAGCACACCGGAGGTGCTCCGCCGTCCGTCCACGTCGCCCGCCATGTCCGCGTCACTGAAAGCCGTGAGCCTCGGCTCACCATCCTTGTTCTCCTCCGGCGGAGCCTCACTGAACGCCGTCAGCGTGAGCCCGCCGCGCTTGGGGAAGACGACTCCCCAATCCAGAGTGCCCTGGACATACCGTTGCAGCTGCTTGACTGCCACCCAATGGTCCTCCCGCGGGTCATCCATGAATCGTCTCACGTACCCGACGACGAACACAATGTCCGGCCGAGTGTGTGTAAGCCACCGCAGCCCGCCGACAATGCTCCGGTAGCGCGTAGCGTCCACCTTTGGCGCCGTGCTCTGCTTGGAGAGCTTGACCCGCTCCTCCATTGGTGTCGCCACCGTCTTGCAGCCCGCCATGCCTGCCCACTCCAGCAGCTTCGTGGCATAAGCCCGCTGCCCAAGCTTGATGGCGTCCGCCCCCTGCTTCACCTCGATCCCGAGGTAGTATGACAGCGCGCCCAGATCGCTCATGCGGAATCTGGCGGCCATCTCCTCCTTGAAGCTGGCGATGTCGCGCGCCCGAGCTCCGGTGACGATGAGGTCGTCCACGTACACGCCGACGATGAGCTCCTCCTTCCCCCGTCGTCGGGTGTACAGAGCGTGCTCTGTTGCACAGCGTGCGAACCCGAGCTCCGCCATGGTGGCGTCGAGCTTGGCGTTCCACGCCCTCGGAGCCTGGCGCAGTCCGTAGAGCGCCTTTCGGAGCTGCAACACCTTGTGCTCCGTGCCCTTGATGATGAAGCCCGGCGCCTGCTTGACGTAGACCACCTCCTCCAGTTCCCCATTGAGGAACGCCGACTTGACGTCGAGGTGATGGACCTGCCAGTCCTTGGCCGCTGCCAGCGCAAGCAATAGCCGCACCGATTCCATGCGCGCGACAGGGGCGAAGACCTCCTCGAAGTCGATCCCCTCGCGCTGCACAAAGCCGCGGGCGACGAGCCGCGCCTTGTGCTTCACCACCGCACCGCGCTCGTCCTTCTTGACCTTGTAGACCCACTTGAGTCCGATCAGCTGGCATCCCACCGGCGGATCGACCAGCTCCCAGGTCTTGTTGGCCTCGATCGCCCGCATCTCCCTCCAGCATTGCCGCCGCCAGTTCTCGTCGCGCTCCGCGACGGCGTACGTGGCTGGCTCCTCTGCACTCATCAGCAGCATCACGGCGTCATCACCCCGCCGTGTGGCCAGTCCTGGTGTCGCCGCGTCACCGATGATGTTGTCCACCCGGCGAAAGCGCACCTCCTCCCCTTCATGGAAGGCATCCACGAACTCCGACACGTCAGCTGGTGGTGTCGCGAATTCGATGGACTCGCCTGCCAGGGTCCTGTGCTGTGGTGTCGCCTGAGACCGTGCCCCCGCCTGTCCTGGAGTGACAGGGGAGCTTGCCGCGACGGGGCTGGAAGGCGTCTCCACCTCTGTGGCCATGGGCTCGCCTGTGCCTGCTTCCCCTGCCGCTGGTTCTCCTCCATCTTCATCTCTGCCTCGAATCACCAAGTGTTCGACGACGAAGTCACTGCCGATGCCGCTGCTCCCCTGCACCACGCCTTCCTCTGGCTCGTCCCACCGCCACAACGTAGCTTCGTCAAAGACGACATCCCGGGACACCACCACCTTGCCGCCAACCGGATCATAGAGCCGATAGGCCTTGGACCCGTCCTCATAGCCGAGGAACACCATCTTGGTGCTCCTGTCCTCTAGCTTGCCGAGGCCCGGCTTGGTGGTCTTGACGTAGCCGATGGAGCCGAACGTGACGCAGAAATGAGACATTGGGCTTTCGCCCGTGCCATGCCTCGAACGGAGTCTTCCCCTTCAGGGCCTTGGTGGGCGAGCGGTTTAGAATAAACACTGCCGTGCTCACCGCCTCGCCCCAAAATGCCGCTAGCATCCTCTTTGCCTTCATCATTGACCGGGCCATGCCGATGATCGTCTGGTTCCGGCGTTCCACCACGCCGTTCTGCTGCGGTGAGTAGGGCGCCGTGAGATGGCGTCCAAGTCCTTCATCCTCGCAGTAGGCGGCGAAACTCCACCGCCGTGAACTCGCCGCCGCGGTCCTGTCCTTAGCACCCGCAGCCTCTTCCCAGACTCCACCTCCGCGCGTGCCTTGAAGAGCTTGATGGCGTCCGCCGCATCGCTCTTGCTTGTCAGAAGCTGCAGCCACATACAGCGGCTGCAGTCGTCCACGAGCAGGAGGAAGTATCTCCGGCCACCGTGCGTTGCCGGCGTGATCGGCCCGCAAAGGTCCCGGTGGACCAACTCAAGCAGATCCGCCGCCCGGTACCTTGCCGTCTTGGGGAATGACAGCCTCCTCTGCTTTCCCGCCAGGCAGCTGTCGCACAGCTCGCCAGCGTGCTTGATGTGTGGCAGCCCGGTCACCATCTTCTCCAGACGGCCCAGAGCGTCGAAGCTCAGGTGGCCGAACCGGCCATGCCATAACCATGGCTCCTCCGTGCACTGACGCCGCCAGGCATATCGGCTGTTCCACCTTCAAATCAAGCAAATAAAGCCGATTGCGTGACCGTGATACCTTCGCCAGTAGCCGCCGTTCATGGTCCCTGATGCGCAGTACCCCATCACGGATGAGCACCTCGGAGCCACGCTCGTCCAGCTGCCCCAAGCTCACGATGCTTGAGCGCAGCTGCGGGATGTAGTAGACATCCGTGAGCGCGCGGTGTTCGCCGTTGCGGCACCGGAAGACGACGGTGCCCTGACCACGGACGGTGACCCTGTGAGCCGTCCCCGAACTTGACCGACCCGGTCTTGCTCTTGTCGAGGTTGGAGAAGACGGCCCTGCAACCAGTCATATGGTTGCTTGCCCCGGAGTCGAGGTACCACCTCTGCTCAAGCTCGTCGTCGACTGCACCAAGGTGGACCTGCGAGCGTGGCTCATCAAGATCGACGGCCTGCGGCGCAATCTTCTGCTCCGCCTCCGCCTCCCCTGCTTCAGCCGTCCTGCAGCGCACAGTAGTCACCCATTAGCAGCACGTGCTCGTCGTCGTCGCTGTCCGCTTGAGCCAGGTGCACCTCCCCCTTCTTCTCCGACTTCTTCTCCGGGCACTCCCAGCGCCCAGTGCCCTACCTTCCCGCAGCGCCGGCAGACGTTCGGGTCGGTATTCTTCTTTTTCTTGCCTTGCGGCGCCTTCCCGCGTTGTTTGCCGCCGCTGCCACTACCGCGGCCAGAGGAGCCTTCTCCAGACCGGCGCTTCTCCTTCATGCGCGCGGTCCATTCCTCCTCGGTCAGCAATAGCTGGCCCTTGGCCTTTTCCAGGGCCGCCGGCGCGCGGTCCTCCACCGCCTGGAGCTGCCCAGGGTGGACAAGGTCCAGCATGGTCTCTATGGAGAGAGCCAGCTGAGCGTACTTCGGCGGCACGACACGAAGCAGCTTGGCGACGACATCCTCGTCGTCGATCGGCTTGCCATAGGTGGCCAGTTGGCTGGCCAACGACTGCAGCCTGAGAGCGAAGTTCTCGACCGTCTCCCCGGACTTGAACCGGAGATCATCGAACTCCCAGCGCAGCTGCTGCGCCTTCGCCTTCTTCGCCCGCTCCGAGCCGACGCGGAACGACGCGAGCATGTCCCACGCCTCCTTCGCCGTGTTCTTCGAGCCGGTCGCCTCATGGAACTCGGCCGGAGTTGATGCCAGTTGCGCCTCCATGGCACCCACCTCCGCATCCTCGCCGGCGTCTCCAGTCTCGACGGCAGCCCACTACTTCCGCGCGCGGAGCTTCCACTTCATGTGGACAGCCCACTCGCCGTAGTTGGTGCGGGTGAGCTGCGGCCAGGTGGTGCTCCCCACCTCCCGCACCGTGCGCACCTCCACCTTGGGCTGCTCGGCTGTGACAAGCTCCTGCTTGCCCTTTCCAGCCGAACCGACATCATCACTGCCCCCAGCCATCGCCGGCGGTGAAGCTCAGCGATGAGAATGGCTCCAATACCACGTGTTGAACCTAGCCTAGCACCTAGGTCCCAGGTGAGCAGGACCTTGCTCACCTTCCCTCTCCCTCTCCCCTGACTCAAGGAAGAAGAAGAAGAGCTGAGCTCTCTGTAACTCACACAAACACACTGCAGAAGGCTCAGCGCTGGTTGAAGCCTGAAGCCCTGAATGTGGAGGCAAACAACTGCCTTTTCCATTGCATTGCATTGCATATATATACAACTCTTGCACCACTACAAGTTAAACAAGACAGCTGAGTACAGCTCTATCTTATGTAGCTATTAGCTGGCCTATTGCCATATCCTGCTGCAGTTAATGAGCAGCAAAACTTGACCACAAACTTGACCATCTAACCTGCCTGGTCTAAGCAGCAAAATCTGACCATCTAACCTGCCGTTGACTGCATTTAGAATGGGTGGCAGGCTGGCAGCAGATTATGTCTAACACTATTGCGGTCCCATGTTGGGCGCCAGGCAGCTGGAGGGTGCAGGTGGGGCGGTGCTCCGGCAGGATCGCGTGAGCCACGCGTTGCCCATGCTGGAGAGGGATGAAGCTGCGACGCCACCGGAGGGAGGAGCGGAGCGGCACAGCTGGGGGAAAACATTCGGAAAGACGAGAAGTAGCTTCTTGTTTTCTTTTTTAATTCAGAGAAGCAGCGATTCAGAAAATGCAGCTCCTGAGACCTTGATTTACTGTTATACCCTGCAATAATTAATTAGAAACTAGTTCCGGACCTACGTAATTTTGGTTCCGGCCCACAACTTAAATTCCTTCCATCTAGTTCCTCTTATTTTTTAACCATTCGAACTGACAAAATAGGATGGCTCTCATTATTCCCAAGCGCTGTAAAATTTCTCTAACTATAATATTTATTTGCAGTCTCTCTCGCGCAGAGCCACAAAAGAAATACGACGTACTCGTAGTCTATAGAGTATGGAGCTATAGGTCCCGAAGATCTCTAGAAGGACGTGGTTACTATCTGTGTGTAGTTCTAGGTTTACTTGTGTACTAGTAGCGTGGGTGTGTGTGCCTATAGTGTTGGTGTGTGTCTGTGCATCAACAAATACTACAACTGTACCTAGATGAGAGTATTTTAAAAAAAACCACCCTAGAGTGCCTATTTAATCTGTGCAATGAACTCGGGTAGAGATAAGCAAGAATTGCAAGAAAAAACCTTCCCTCTTGCTCGGCCATGCACATCCACCCCCCCCCCCCCTCTCACCCTAGCAATCCCAGCACCCAACATAACAAATACATTATGTTCTATAGTACCAAATAAATGAACCATCAATACATATTCAATGTGAAAATTAAACAAAAAAGTTTGATCTTGTAAATGCGGTCAATCTTTTTTTAAACCTAATGAGCATTAGAAACTTTGACTCATGACAAAACTACATTTTGAAACTGTAGGAGTACATAGACCACTGCTATATATCAACTTATATACGTGGACTAAAACTACTCATCAAATAAAATGTATACGTTGAATGAACAATTGTCAGAAAAGTTGGAGGCAAAAAGATCAGGCCGCTAATGCATGTACATACCTCTTGTTTCCAAGGAAATCTCGGAGTTCTTCGATGAGCTGAGAAAATTCCAGTTTGGCTGTATCAAGATCGCTGTACTTTTGCTCGTCAAGGTGTATGAGAATGTCCCTGCTGGCTTTCTTCATGTCTGGTTGCGGGCCAAGAGAAACAAAAGCTGTATATGGGAAAGTCGATTTAATATTTTCATAGACTGCTTTTGCAAGAGTCGTCTTGCCCATTCCTTCAGCCCCCCAAATAGAAACTATCTTCAGTTGTTGAGATGACGAGGAGATGGTGGACATGAGCTCAGCTTTTAACTTCTGGATGCCAACAATCTGCCTGACTTGTTTGAACCCGTCCTCAAAATATGGTTTAACAGTGCGAGTCGTCGTAGGCACAAAAATTAATTCACGCCAGGCAGCCAGATTTTTTACTCGAACCTTGATGTTATCCAGCGTCTTAATACGCCAGGTCATTTCTTCGCTTTCATTTTTTCTGAGGAAAACTGGAGGGGGGGCTTCCCTTGTGGATTGTTTGCCCACATCGATGTGTATCATCAAGCTGTAGACGATGTCCTCTGTGTCATGTTCCAGCCCTCTTATTAGTTCGTAGGAAGGATAATGCTTATCTTCCTGTGGTTCAACCACAACCTGGTGGTCCTGCTGCGCCCGTGGCATCATCCTGACTACTAGTAGGGCATCTTCCATTCTCCTCAGATGTATCTCAAGAGACTTTAATAAGTGTTTCTTCATAGGAGTACTTGTTCGCAGATTGTGCTCCTGCTGGAGGAACTCGCCAAGCATGGGGAGAAGGCGTCCAATGGCCCCTGCAAATGCAGTCATGAGATCCACTTTGGACAGGTGGTCGATTCCTTTTCCTTCTTCCATATTGATGGCAGCTCATGCAGCTAGCTAACTTATGTGATTTGGCGGTGTGCGAGGTCGTCGTCGATTGATATGATCTTTATATAATTGACACTACAATCGATGTCCTGGCATGCAGTGGATGCAGATGTGATACTTATTAGACACTTACTTAGCGTAAGTAAAACAAAGAGCAGCGATAATAGATGCTCCTTTTATTTAGACATATATGTCTCATACCTGGTGGTTCTGCGGTCGTCCGTGCCTTTCTTCAGCTGCGCTAGTTTCCTTCTTGTGGTTGATGACAACGCAGCAATTGATCACCCCGTCCTGTCTAGCTAGCTGCTCAGGTCAACTGCTCGATCAAGTGCACATTATGTCCGCCTTAGGTTGATGTTGACTAACCTCAAAAGCAAAGCAGTAGTAGGTTCAAAATTAGTGCTTTGCATTGGGTGAAAATAACAGCCTAATAATATAATCCCTGTCTTATTTTAATTACTCCTACTGCTCAAAGATAAAACTCCCTCCCCATGTCCCACCACCTGGATCTGGATCATGGCGGAAGGGCGCAGTAGTAGACAGTCCTAGATCCAGATCCACGAGCAGCAGAAACCAATTGACGTATGTATTGGCAGTTAATATACTATTAGACACAAGTTACTAATTTGGACCCAAGCAGATCGATATACCTTGGAATCAAATGTCTTCAGTTTGGAGAGCAGAAGCAATTGATTGGAAAATAAATGACAGGTAGATCGATAATGCGAGCACGTTGACCTGCGGAGGCAAGCTAGCTTTGAGGAGGATGAAGGAATGACAGACAGAGTAGATGGACTGGAGGGCGTAGATATTTGCGAGGTAGACAGACCGAGTCTCCGTTTTTTTTATGGCTGAAAATCTTTTTGTCCTCTACTATAGGGCTGTTTAGTTTATGAGATATTTTGGGTTAGGGTACTGTAACACTTTCTTTTGTATTTGATAACTTTTGTCCAATCATGAACTAACTAAACTCAAAAGATTGATCTCAACATGTACAGATAAAGTGTGCAATTAGTTTTTTTACCTACATTTAATGCTCCACACATGCGTCCAAAGATTGATGTGATGAAAAATCTTATAAATTTTTTTTGGAAGTTAGGGAACTAAACAGGGCCTATATGTGCTTTTAGGAGTTGAAGGAATGCCAGAGTAGATGGAGGGCGTAGATATATTTATGAGAACAAAGCTCCAGGCAAAAGAATGATTAAATACAGAGAAGTTGGTAAGGCATTCTTACATGCTCCCAATTTTTAATATCCTCTGTACCTGAATAAATAGGTTCTCAAAAAATTGTCTATAAATAAATCAATCTCTAGAAGGTTGAATGATCCATCAGCCCATTTATTTTTCTCAAAGTCTCATCGCATTTAGGGGGTGTTAGGTACTCCTCTGCTCTCATTTTTTCAACTCTGCTCTACAAACTCTATCATGGAGCAGCTCCACCATAGAGTTTGTGGAGCGGATGGTACTACTGTTTGACACGTAACTCTGCTCCAGTTCTACGAATGATTTGTTTTCATGCAAATGGCTCATTATGCCCCTGATTGACATTGCACTTGAAATTGCCATATCCGGGGTTGGTGAAGATGTGCTGCCCAAACACGAGCTCATCCGGAATATCGCCATTGTCTTGGGCCTCCGAGCCATCCATGGTAGCTCCTCTGGCTAGCTGCTCATTTCCCCTAGATCCATGGGCGCATGCACGTGCGGTCTTCTTCTTCCGTCCAAAATATTAACAAACAACCACGTATGAATCAGCTAGCTAGCTCAGATTGCCTCTTGATCCACAAGTGTCATTGGCCCATTGCTTGTGGCCGGCAATATAGTACTGTTGCTGTGGCGGATCCTTTGTAGTGAAAAAAATTAAGCCCAAAAGCTCCCATGAGACAGAAATGCAAGGAAGGTTTTAGCCCAATTTATTTTTAAATCTATCGAAAAGCTCTCGTGGGCAAAAAATACAAGAGAAATTTGAGCCAAACTTATCTCTCTATATATTTAGCCCTCCCCCCCTCTATTAGCCCCCCCCCCCCCCCACCACCTATCCACCGATTCTGGATCTGCCACTGGTGTTGCAGGTGGCCATCCATGTCAGGTAGCCAGCGAGATCAAAGCCAGATGTCGAACGAGAAGAGCACACCATACATGCATGACAAGAGAGTACAAAACTCCAAAAACTAGAGTAGCCCTTGAGGTGCTCAAAAAACGTAGAGTTGGCCTCTAGCTTCACTTTTTTTTTCAGAGTGGAGTTCGTGGAGCCGGACGTGTTTGGCAAAGTGGAGCTGAAAATAGAGCAGAGAAAACGGGAGCAGGGCAGTCCCAAACACCCCCCTTACTGCACCCCTCGCATCTCTTGCGCTTGTACTAGTAAATATTATAATTAGTGCATTATTGAAACAATCACCGATCAATGTGTAGACTCCAGTTAATAAAGGATAGTAATGGTTATTTCTCTGTCATACTAATCTGTCTTAAACTAGCATGAATCTATTTATCTAGAGACAGAGACCACCAACACAACGGCTTCATAAGAAATTCTAAGATTTATCTTGTTTATATTACATTTTAAAGGGCTAATGTCACATACTCACTCGTCTAAATATGGTCCCCCCAAGTCAAGGCCTGGGCCAAAGCGCTCTGTTCGGCCCAAAACAGAACAATAGTTGTTAGGATGGTACTAGGAGCCCAATAGTTGTTGTTTGCTAATTGGGGGTTGGGGCCATTGTATTCATAACGAGTGAGCATAAACGATTCTTTTGTTTGCTACTTAGGATTGTCCAAGTTGTTGTTCATCACCTTTCGGACCATAAAGTTTCACAAGAATCGTTGAACACCCTGTTTATGGAGAAATTTTTATGCTTTTTTGCAGGACTGCATAGGAAGCATCCTTACTTCCTAGGTATAATGTCGACATGGACAGAGATGATGTCATATTCAGTCCGGTTCACTACCTCTGGCTTTGGGGACAACATCGACCCATTGAGTACCTTAGCAACTACTGACGTATCCCACGCTTTTTAGAATTCAGGATACTCTGGTATTAATGAAGTTTTTATATACTGCCGCTATGCACTAAGCCTCTAGATTCTTATGTATGAGTACTGAATCATGTTTGAACCATAATTTTACTTGAACTCTTAACTGAATGTGTGCTTCATCAGACTGTTATATGTGTTGGTATTCATTGTGCTCCACGTGTACACCTCTATGTTAGCACAAAGAGCCAAAACGTGCTGGCCTTCTTCTAAGGTGGATATAATACCATAAACTGCCTGTGATAAGAGGATCTCGCCACTTTATCATGGTGGGAGGGCGAGGGTTTTTCAGGTTGTGTTGGCGGAAATGACATAGTGTGGACAAAACACAAAAGACCCGGGGCGATCTCACTACCCAGAGTATGCAACATTGAACCCAGAGTGCTCGATGTTAGGATCTTGGTCTAACTCTTCGCTGTGGTTAGCACCATCTTGGGGGGCTAGCCTCGTGATAAGGACCCCATCTTCCAGCGGAGCACCTAACACAATGCACTCTATCTCAAGGAATGGTGGCGTTAGACACCGTTAACTCCTTGGGATGAATTTCTGATGCTAGCATCGGGCTAATATATATGGGTGGACAACTACACATAAGTACAAAATCCAAGCTCTATCTATTGGAAAACATATTAGTACGTCCTACAGTAATAAATGGATCATGGAGACATAGTTCATGGTGCACTTAACTAAACTAATTTGATGTCTTAAATGTTGTGATTTTTTCTTTGTAAAACTGCTGAAAGTTAGAATAAGTTGACTCATGACAAAACTACATTTCAAAATGGTTGGAATACGTTCACTTATATATACGGGCTAAAGAAATCTATGTCCTATGTTAATTAAAACACTCCTACTGCTCAAAGACCAAACTCCCTCCCAAGTCGCACCACCTGGATCTGGACCATGGCGGCAGGGCGCAGTAGTAGGCAGTCCTAGATCCAGATCCACGAGCAGCAGAAAGCCAGAAACCAGCTGATGTATACGCAGTGAATTAGACACAATCAGCTAATTCGGATCCAATGCAAGCAGATTGATATGCCTTGGAAAAATAATCAAATGTCTTCAGTTTGGAGAGCAGGGGAATGACTGATAGAACAAGGTTTTGGAGAGCTGCAACACGTTGACTAGCTAATACTAAGCGCCAACGACTAGTCCCCCGAACGGACACAAATTTATCTGTGTAAATAAATGCATAGAACATAAGAAGAACGAAGAAGATTAACTAGCGAGAACGAAGCAGTACTGACCTGGGGAGCGAGGCTAGCTAGCTTTGAGGAGACGGAGGAGTGACAGTCAGACGGAGAGTAGATGGACTGCAGGGCGTAGATAGATTTGCGAGCTCCAATAAGCTCCAGGCAGAAGAAAGATTAAAATACAGACAAGTTGCTAAGGCATTCTCACATGCTCCCAGTTTTAAAAAGCACCAACACAACCGCTTTTAGCCCTGAACATGCATGGTTTCTGGTTGGTTACGACCCGCTCATCCCACCAATAGTGTTCAGTCCAGACCAACAAGTGGAAGCGAGTTTAGACCCGGTTTCTGGGTTACTTAAGAGTAAACTACATTAGTGGCCTCTAAACTAGAACAATTACATTACTGCCCTTGTTTTCAAAAAGCATGGACAAATCTGCAAAGTAAAAAAAAATTAGGACAAACTTATAGTTAGAGTTGAAAACGAGGACAACAATGCAATTGGCCCAAACTATTATGTTGCTCTTATTCAGGTCCAAACGATGAATTTACGTATCTAGACCCCTAACTATTTTAATACTCCACTCCTGATCTAAAATAGACATATCACCGCAACTCAAAATTATAGTTTTTTTTATAGATTACACGGTACAAACACAATCACTCGTACATGCAAACAAGAATTTCTAGAAGTTATGTTTTTTCGAGACACTCATACATACAATTATCTTTTATTGATTGTGATAATGATTGATGTTTCTAATTATTGTAAGAATTTCTAAGATTTATCTTTTTTTTAGTACGTCTTATAAAAAATTGTCGTGGAAAATTCGTTGGAGCCTCTACTCACAGTGACGGTAAGTTAAGATGCTCAATCAAACGGATAAAAATATTACAATATTAGGCATCCTCGATAACTTAATAACACGTGGAGCATGGCCCCACCAAGTCTTGGGTATGCCCAAATAACGAGTTTGTTGCATTGTTATTATACATTATTTAAATACTTAGAATAGAAGAAAAGTTATGTTTACCCTAGGGACCCGTAGTGTGGGTGCATCAGCGGTTTCTTATTACATGCTCCCTCCGTATGGAATTTAGAAGTCATTTAAGACAATGACACGGTTTCCAAAGCATGACTTTGACTTCATATTTTTATAAAATATTTATTGGAAAGTGATATATGCATACTTTTATGAAAGTATATTTAAGACATGATTTATATTCCCAATGTTTGACCAAGATCTTTTCTAAAATGACTTCTAGATCTGATACGGAGGGAGTACAGGGACTTAACAGTCAATAATCGCAGGATTATAATACTCCCTCCGTTCCCAAAATGTACAACCCTCGTTGAGTCAGATTCTAAATGTTAACTAAATATAAATAAAAAGATATTAATGTTTATGATGTATAATAAATATCATTGGATGAGTTATGAAATATATTTTCATAATAAACCTAATTAGAGATTCAAATGTAGATAATATATTCTATAAACTTGGTCAAATTTAAAGATTCTTGACTTCTCGAGAGATGAGATTTGTATTCTTTTAGGAATGGATGTAGTAGTATTTAAAATGCAGTCCTATTACTAAGGGCCTGTTTAGATCCATTAGCACTAAAATTAGCAGCTAAAATTGGTACTAGTGGATTCAAACAAAACTACTAATAAACTTGCTAACTATTAATTAGCTTGAGGGCTACTAACTATTAGTTCCATTAGCAGGTTTAAAGTTGCTAATATGTGCTAATAGTTCATATGCACCTTCAACTCAGTATCCAACCGCCTATCAGCAAGTGAATCCAAACAGTCACCTGCCAAAAGTTAGCAGCTATTAGCTATTAACCAGCTAATTTTTAGTGCTAATGAATCCAAATAGGCCCTAAACCATCGTCGTCCATGCATGCATGTCTTGGCAAGGTTTCCAGCTATATAGGATGCGCACACACGTCCTCCTTTTGCAGTAGTTTGTGACAAGTGGATCTCCCCTGGAAATCAGATACATATGTGATGAGTCTACCTTTAATTCGCTCTAAAAATTATATCGTTTTGCATAACCATTAGCACCCAACAAATAAAAGGACCTTCACCTCCAGGATTGGTACTTGGTATGAGAACAAAAACAACAATTATTAATGTTAATATGTTTCAAAAACAAGAATTGACTTGTCTGCGCCCTTGATTTAATTTTGTTTATTTAGCTTCTATGGAATGTCTGAATAATGTTATTGCCAAATAAAATTCATCGATATTAATCCTAGTTGAAAAGAAAACGGGGACATTTATGTTTCAAAAACAAGAATTGACTTCTATGCGCCCTTGATTTAATTTTGTTTATTTAGCTTCCATGGAATGTCTGAATAATGTTATTGCCAAATAAAATTTATCAATATTAATCCTAGTTGAAAAGAAAACGGGAACAATTGTGTCGATGATGGGAACAATTGTGTCGATGATGTCTCACCTTGTGTAGATGTCATAACATTGTCATGTCTCGTTTTGTGAGGCAAAAGTCGTGGTTAATTTCACAGTATTATTTTCTGTTTCGTTCCGTCAGCTTGTGATATCCCCAATGTTAGGCCTTTGCTTTCGGTCAGCATTGCACCTGACGGCATTCATACATTAGTGACGTACAGCCTGGTGTTGCGAGTAGCGTTTTCCTCCAGTTTTCTTGTACCTAGGAGATCGATCCACAAAGTAACTAGGGCACTCCCAACACAGGCTTTACCTATGATTTCTATCCCTGTTAATTAGTCTTCCATCTTAGCATTTTGATGACGTGGAGGGCAATTGAATGAAGAAAGAGAATGAAACCGTTTCTTATATAGACACCGAGTCTACGCGTGAAATGAGGGAGAAGAAACTAGCCGTTTTCTGCGCTGGGAGCCTGGGAGATCCCGCATCGTTTCCATCTCCGCTCTGCAGATCCGGTGCACCATCCTCCGCGCCTCTCCTCTGCTTTCGCGCAACCGGGCCGGCCGGGAGCAGTCACCGACTCACCATCGCGGCCCCGGCAGTGCCATGCCGACGATCGCCCCGGCAGCGGCGAACTGCCGTATGCGCACCGTGCTCGCTACGGCGTTGTCGAGGACCGCCGCCGGCTTCCTCTTCCTCACTGTCGGGACACCGGCGGCCTCCGGCCGGCTGCCATGGCGATGACCGCCCCGGTAGCGGAGGACTGCCGTATGCGCGCCGTGCTCGCGACGGCACTGTTGAGGGCCGTCGCCGCCGCCTTCCTCTTCCTCTCCGTCGTCGCCGTCTGGGTGGTCGTCTCGACGGCGTGGTGCTAGAGCTCGTTCGCGCGGCCGTGGACAGCATGCATCGACGCGCGGCCGCCGGCGCGACGAGGAGTGGGCTCGAGTTCTATACCATAAGGACCTGGGCCTAAGCTCCTTGCAAGCGCGGTCGGGCGGCGCTGCCGCCCGCGGAGCTTCGTCAAGCGAGAACGCACGGCCCGCGGAGCTCCATCAAGCAGAACGCTGTTGAGAGGGGACGAAAAGAATGGCGCGCGAGGAGGCGCACCCCATGCGAAATTTTCGCCATCCTTATCCTTTCACCAGACGGACTCGCGCTCTCCCCATCTCCCCAATTTCTTCCCCTCTCTCTCTCTCTCTCTCTCTCTCTCTCTCTGTCGGCAGACGGCAACGGAGCATGGCGCAGCACTGGGGCGAGGACGCCGCCGCTGCGTGTCCGTCTTCGGATCCGGTGAGGCAAGTCCCCTTGTTCTCCTCTCTCTATCCTCTCTCGCGGCTTCCCTCTCTGCTTCCAATAGTGCCGGTCATGGAGGAGGATTCTGGATCCAAAGCAGGCATGGTCGTCAACACCGCCTTCGCTGCCCCGAGGTCCAGCGAGGTGTGCCCCTACTCCCCGTGACGCCTTTGTTTCCCCAAGATCCAACGAGGTGAGCCCCTGCTCCTCCCCAAGATCCAGCGAGGTGAGCCACTGCTTCTCCCGTGATGCCTTTGTTTCCCCAAGATCCAGCGAGGTGTGCCCCTGCTCTTTTTTATTCCTCCCTGCGCAGGTCCATAGTGTTGCGGCAACGCCGGAGGTACTTGATGCCCATGGAGGAAGAAGCCTGGATCCGGTGGATCCATTACATGGAGGCACCACGAGTCCACAACCCTGCGAGATCCATCTTCAATGTTCGACAGTTAAGTATATGTCCATATACGGGAGAGAAAATTTCTTGATGTCATAGTCTAGATCAAATTGATTTAGGTAATTTATTTACCGTTCTATAGAATGTTAGTGCACTGAATTTGGTTTGAATAATCTTGTCTGTAACTGCAAGTGTACATGCAAGTGTACACCGCGGAGCTTCGTCGAGGGAGCTCACTCCGCCATAGAGGCATCCGCCCGTATGGGATCCGGAAGAAGGAAGCATAGAAAATGCTGTTCCTGGACGCTATGAGAATTAAAACGTTGGAGAGGATAGTTTCCCCAAGTGAAGTCTTGGGGCACAGGGAGTACCCGATAGTTTCTGCAGTGTGAGTGCGCTTAAGTGCCATTTGTATCAAATGTGTCAGGCATGACAAAATATTCCTCAAAGTTTGTATATACATTCAGGAATCTTCACATGAAGGACTTTCTTACATGATCGATAAATTCTTGAGAAGGCATTTCCGCTGCCTTGACCTAGCAATTATCTCTATCATTAGGACAGTCCTAACGCTTGATAGTTTTCATAACAGCCACATCAGCAAGAAATCATCTATAAAAACCAACTCACATAATGCAAGAGTCCATAGGTAATAAATGTTAGCATTTTTTTCTACTCTCTCCAACCTCTGTCTTTTCCTCCATCTGCCGTCCTCTCTTTTTCTCACGAACACGCACAAGCAGAGCAGCTCAGACTGCCACCTTCTTTCTTCTCCAAGAACTCGCACAAGCTAGCAGAGCTTCCTCACGAACTCACACAAGCACGGACCATGAGCGCGGAGGCTGCCGCCGAGGAGCCAGAGTGCGCCCCTGTAGATGAACCCGAAGCCGCCCTCGCCGAACATGAGCAGCGAGCTGAAGTCACGCGTCGTGGCGCGGAGCTCCCGGAGGCCGAACGCCCGCAGCGGAGGCCGAGCACTCGGAGCCGGCGAGCACGAGCGCGGCGGACCGGCGCGAGCACGAGCGCGACGGACCGGCGTGAGCGCGCGGAGCTGGCGAGCGCGAGCGTGGTGGACTGGCGCGAGCTCGAGCGCGATGGACTGGCGCGAGCGCGGCGGAGCTGGCCGGCATGGGCGAGCGGGCGAGCGCGGCGGAAGAGGGCGTGGCTCCGGCGCGAGCGGCGGGCACGACAGACCCGCGCTAGTGCGAGCACGGCGGAGCTGGCTGGCCTTGGCGGGCGCGGTGGGCGAGGCAACGGCCTGTGCTGCATAGAAACCGGTCGTTTCTTCCCAACGCCGATTCCATCGTTTCTTCACGCCTCGCGCCGAGGGAAGACTCGGTTTCCTCGTGAACAAACGATTTCTTCAGTTTCTCTTCTCTTTCTTCATTAATTAGATTGCCATATCACCATTCTGCTTACGTGACACCCCATTTATGAGAGTTAGAAACTGATCATTTATTATCATTGGGACTACCCTTACAACACCCAAGCAGCGGTCTGCTCATCCGGTGGATCCAAATTATTAATTATTAATTATGCCTTTACGACCACATAATGTGGCATAGAATAGTTCCTTTGGAGGCGTCAATGGAAAGTAGGGATGACAACGGGTCGGATTCAGATTGGATGGAATATCTGGGCATCCAAACCTGAGAGAAAATTGTTATAATGAGACTCCAAACAATGTGTTTTGTTAAAATAGGACTTGTAACGTTGACATCGCTAAAACGACAATCGAAACATTGACCTCTCATAATACATGACATTTACCTCTTTTAGTCAATTTTCCCTCCTAGAATACACGTATTTTACCCACATGTCACCGTATTGCTTGTATTGTTCACGGCGCGTCTGGCAGAGTGGCCGATAGCTCCCGCCGCCGTAGTCCACGGTACGTCTCGTCCAGTCCACAACCACGCCTCTACAGAACGGGCCCGGCCATCATCTCGGCCTTCGCCGGCACGGGCATCTCGCTCCTCCTCAGCTCGGCGCCACCAACGGCGACATCGCCAACCTCGCGTCCTCGCCCGCCGCCGCCGCAGCCTGGGTCACCGCGCACCTGCCGGTCTCGTCGCGGGTCGACCATCTCCGTCGGCAACGAGGTCCTCATCGCCGACGCCTCGCTCGGGTCGCAGCTCGTCCAGGCCATGCATAACCTGTACGACGCGCTGCCCCCCAACTCCAGCGTCAAGGTGTCCACCGTGAACGGCATGGACGTGCTGGCGAGCTCCGACCCGCCGTCCTCTGGCGCGTTCAAGCCGGAGCTCGCGGCGGCGCTCGACCCGTTGCTGGTGTTCCTAAGCAAGACTGGCTCCCCGTTCCTCATCAACCTGTACCCTTACTTCGCATACCTCAGCGACCCACGGCCGGAGATGCTGGCCTTCTGCCTGTTGGCTTCCAGCCCAACGCCGGCCTTCGGGCTGTTCCAGACCAGCCACGCCGAGACATACCCGACGGGGTTGCTCAAGAACGGCACGGCCGGACTGACACCAGCCACGGGACTGGCGGCGGCGCCAACGACGTCTGCCCCAGTGCTAAAGCCAACGCCACAGGTGGGGTTACAGTACACAATACAAGCTGCTGCTGCTTCTTGGTTCGAGTTTGTTCACTGGCTTCTTGCTAAACTTTTGATGAGGCGCAACTTGGTTGTGGACAGGATGACACGCGCCGTGGACGACGGCGGCAGGAGGTTGTCGGACACTTCGCCAGGCGTGGTTCCATCTCCCGTCGTCGTTTCAGTACCATCCATGGCGAGCAAGATCGAAGGGCAGCGTGCGGTTAGGGCAGAACCGTGAGGAAGGAGAAAGGGCGGCGTGAGAGGAAACGACGGGAGGTGAAAAGTTACGATACAAAACACAGAAGAGCAATACAGCCACATGTGTGAGTAAAATACAGTCACATGTGTGAGTAAACTACATGTATTCTCGTAGAGAAAATTGATTAAAAGAGCTAAATGTCATGTATTACGAGAAGCCAATGTTTCGAGTGTCATTTTAGCGATGCCAACGTTAGAAGTCTTATTTTAGCAAAACACGTTGTTTGGAGTCCCATTATAGCAATTTTCTCCAAACCTGAAACCCGAAACCGCTTTGAGCACCGATTCGGGTGACAATTCATCCCCATAACCAAATCCGCGGATACCCGAAACCAGATTGGATACCTGAAACCTGATTTCTATGGCAACATAATAATAGCAATAAGGACTTTCTATAAACATATGTATGATATATATACATATTCACATGTATAAACAAGAAGCAACAAATAATAAATAATTTCATGAGTCAACTTAGAATAAATTTAAAATCAAAGTAAACAAGTTATTATTAGTATATTATAAAACTTGAGTTTCCAAATGATTTATTTCGGGTATCCATTGGTGGAAAACCAAACCCAAAACCAAACCTGATTGGTTTCAGGGCCATGAACCTGAAAACCGTGGGCGAGAAATGGTCACCGAACCCGAACCTGCTAGACCTAAAACCACATCATTACCATCCCTAATAGAAAGTGGCATAAGCTTGAGAATGTCACCACTCGAGTGCGACGCACTACAGGATGCGGGTTCTTTGCCGAGTGCCTGGGACACCCGGCAAAGAGCCGATTACACTCGGCAAAGGCTTTGTACCGAGTGCCGCACTCGGCAAAGGGCACTCGGCAAAGGTTTTCTCGGCAAAGACTTTTTTGCCGAGTGCCAAATATCGGGCACCCGGCAAAGGTTTTGCCCAGTGCCAGGTCAGCACTTGGCAAACTAAGTTGGAACCGTCTACTTTGACGGCTGCTTTGTCGAGTGTTGGTTGACCGGGCCACTCGGCAAAAACTTTTTTTATTTTTTTTAATATAATTCTTTGCCGAGTGCCAGGTCAGCACTCGGCAAAGAAATTCAGCCTGGCTGTTTTTTAAAAACCCTTTGCCGAGTGCTCCAGCCACGGCACTCGGCAAAGAATTTTTGTTTTTTTTTTAAAAAAAAATCTTTGCCGAGTGTTATGGCAAATGCACTCGGCAAATCTAGGAAACCAGCTGTCAGGTTCCCCAGGTTTGCCGAGTGTCTTGACTATGGCACTCTGCAAAGAAGCCTTTGCCGAGTGTTACACTCGGCAAAGAGGTCAAAAATTTTGTTTTTTTTTGTTTTTTTGCTTTCCATCAAAACAGAGAGACATGTCACATATATATTATATACATCATCACACACAGAACATAATATATCACATTCATCATCCAAATCATCCATAATCCACGAAATTCACATATATCATCCATCCATCGTGCATCACATAAATATCATCCATAATCCATCGTATATAATCTATAATCCATCACATACATATAAATATGTCTCTAGTGCATCACAGATACAAAGTCTGGGTTTTGAACAAGTCCGAAGAACATGCAGAGCGGTACTTACTGCTGCCATTCTAGTCCTGGCCACTGTGGAGACTGCTCGGTCTGTGGAGGGGCAGTTGGCCACACGGACGATGGAGACGGGCCACCGTCCACAGACGGGGCACTACCCACCGACTTTGGCTGCACAAAGGAGAAGCGAGAATCATGAGTATGATGATTGGACCAAAAGGCTAAAGGAATCAACACGTTGACATACTAACCGGAGTCCCTAAAACAGAAGGAGGAGGCGCAACTGCTGCGAGCAGGCAACGGAGGCACGACCACACCTGGCAAGGTCTGCAGGCTCGCCATGAAGGTGAACATGTCCTGCAACCTCTGCTGCTCGGCCGCCCTCTGTGCTTGCAGAGACGCCATCTCCAGCCGATGGGCCTCCGCCTAGTGCCGCCTGCTGGGTCTGTAACTGCCGCATGTTCTCCTGCGACATTCCAACCGTAAGGATTAAACAACGCAAAGGTAAGGTACATGTGTAAAAGCAATGAACGACGAGTTTGTGAGTAGTAACCTGGAGCTCTGCCATCTGCTGCAGTGAGCTCGGTTGCCGAGGGCGTATGGGGAGGGAGGAGTCCGTGCTCCTGGCTCGAATATCGGCGAGGCTGGCAACAGAGGAGGAGTCGACTGTGCTGTCCGCCATCCAGTACCGGCCGTGCTGCTTCCCTCCTACCAGCCTCATCACGAGGTCTATGTCCAGGGGCTGCCGAGTCGGATCGTAGTCCTCCCCATGGCGCTGGCGTGCCGCCGAGGTGTACTTAGTAAGCTTGCTGTGGTCGTTCGGGTTGGTGTACGCCTCGGGTTGGTGTACGCCTCGGGGCCGTCCGCCGGGTTGTAGGTGACGTCCGGGGCCGTCGCCTTGCCCTTGTGTGCCAGGGCGAACGCCATGAAGTCGTTGCATTCCTGGCTCTGGTGCGTCTGGGACTACGAGGAAAACACAAAGACGATTACATGTAGTGATAATTGAGTCTTAGGATAGAAAAATAAAGATGGTAGCACAAAGAAGTTTACCCAAGTCCTGGCGTACGCGCTGAGGCTGAGGTTGCCTTGGTGGTGTGCCGGCCCACCCATCTGCAGGCAGCAGTCACGGTGGACCTGGTGCTTCTTCGCCCACTCGGCCGAGAGCCACCGGTCCACAATTGCCTCCCAGCAGAGGCGGTGATAGGCGCACCAACTAGGACATTGCTGCATGCCATAGAGTTATTGAACTGTCAGAAGATGAAATGAAGCCAACCTACTGTCCATGAAAGTACTTCTTACCGAGAGGTACTGCTCCCTCGTGAGCGTCATGCTCCTGGCTTCGCGCTTCCTTACCACCTGTCCAAGGACGTCGACGTGGTAGTTGATGATGCATTGGAGCCGCGTCTCGTAGTACAGGTACGAGAGGCGGGACCTGCAGGCCTTGTCCTGCACGCGCACTGCCTGGGCCTCAAACCCAGCGTCGTACCTGTAGAAGTCCTGCATGCATACGTCATGTAATTTTTGATTTTTTTTAGAGCGACCAATGAATACATAGTAAAGATGAAATTAGTGTCACGTAGACTCACCCAGAACTCGGCCTTGATCCGCGCCGCAACGGTGCCGTGCTCACTGTCCTCGGCGGCCTGGAAGTGCTCCCACGTCCAGGGCGGCGAAGGAGCACCACCAGCGTAGGTGACCATCCCAGGGAAGTGCTGCCGGATCAGAAGGGACAACGTGCCATTGACATGGCGGCCCTTCCCAGACACAACTTCCCAGTTGCTGCAAGAGTCATTAAGAACAATTGTTAGCCGTTAAGAAAATGCATGTCATATGAAACAGTAATGAAATGATACAGTACTCGTCGCCGTGGGGTCGAATCACCGGGCACTGGTGAAGTGGGATCGGCCGCGCCAGGAGCCTCGAGGGCCCGCGCAAGTACACTCCCGAGGAGGTAGAGCCAGAAACAGTGGAAGTGGAGCCCCCTCCTGTCGAGGGCCCCTCCTCCTCGTGGTCCGGCGACTCAGGGGAGGTGTGACCCCCTCCTGGCTTCGAGGTCCACCCCCTGGTCGTTCTCGTCCGCCGACGAGGTAGGGAGTCCGCTCCAAGCGCCTCCTCGGACGGCGGCCAGTCCTCGACCTCGTCGGTGCCGGCTCCGACACAGGCTCCTCCTCAGCTGGGGCTGGTGAGCGGTCCCTCATGTAGACGGAGTTGACCTATCGACGGCCCTGCCTTCCGCCCGGCATTTTGTCGAGTGCCTGCAATTTCAAAGAATAAACCAATTAGCAATGTTAAATTAAAAGGTACTTATAAAGAGATGTAAAATGAATTGAACATAGTAGTAATAGTAATTGTAATAATAATAATATAGTATTACATGAATTAGAAATATTCTGCATCTAGCTCCTCTTCTCCCTCGTCGTCTTCACGATCAATATTGTCAACTAGCTCATCTTCTCCCTCGTCCTCATCTCCATCGTTCTCATCGTTGTCATCGTCTAACTGTAATCCCTCAAGCATTTGTAAGTCCTTCTCATCTTGCACCTCTTCTCCCTGCTCCTCTTCTGCATCCCCTCGGTCAATGTTATTGTCTACTTCAATGTCCATCAGCGAAAACATGTCTATGTCAAACCTTCCTTCTAACCCCTCTGGTTGGTAGAACTCCTGTGTGTAATCCTCATCGTTCGGGACAGGTAGTCTACCGCGTGACGATAACCTTTGCACAAGGTACCAACTCATAAGATTGGGGTCTTTTTGGCGCGCCCAAGAGAGATAATAAACTTGTGTGGCCTGTTCAGCCACAATATAGACATCCTCTCCTTCATATACAGAATCCTGTCGAATTTCAACTAGTCCAATCTCAGGGGTTGTTTGCGTGACGTTAGGATCGAACCAATGACATTTGAATACGACTGGATTACGAGCTTTGCAGCACTCAAAATCGAGCTGGTATATTTTTTCTACTATGCCGTAGTAGTCGTGCCCATCGGTGCCGGGCGTACGAACTCCGGTATTTGTGGTTTTCCGATTGGGCCAACTACGTTCGTAGTGGCTTGTGTGAAAGCGATAGCCATTCACAGTATAGTTGGTGAATGTCTTGACCTTGTAGGCGAAGCCTTTGGCTAGCCCTTTCAACTCAGCATCCATTGCCCCATCTTTACGGGCCTGCAAGGTGAGGAAAGATAGAACGTTACATTACTCGCTCTTATGATCGAAGTAGGAAAGGCAATGGATTAACCCGGTACCTTTGTGTCGAACCAGAAAATGAAATCAGGCACACCATATTTGAGAAGATTATCTTCCCTCTTGAGGAGAAGGAGCCCTATTCCCTGTCCAGTATGTATTCAGAAATTCTCTGAAAAACAAGAGACAAAGGGGTGGATACATGATAAAGCATAAGGTGTTGGTGCAGTATGTAACAAGCTCATTGAGAACTTACTGCACATAAGGCTTCATTTCATCGAGGTTCAACAGCACATAAAGCATGATAATGCGCCATTCATCATGCCTAAAGCTCTTGGTGCTTGGTGCACTTGCCTTTCCAAGTTGACCTTTGAAAAGGCTGAGGTTCGATGAACTCTCTTCGGCGTGGTAACGAGGGGGAGGATTGTGCACGCTTAGTATGATGTTGTGAAGTTTGACACCTCCTCAAGAATGAATGCCTCCGCCATGCTAGCCTCAATTTTGGCTTTGTTTCTACACTTTTTTCGAAGAATCTTTATACTTCTCTCGATTGTATAGCACCAACGGAACTGCACTGGACCTCCCATTCGTGCCTCATATGGTAGGTGCAAGATCAGATGCTGCATCGCTAGGAAGAAGCCAGGTGGGAAGATCTTCTTTAACTTACAGATCAACAGAGGTGACACTTTCTCCAAGTCTTCAATGACGTCCCGAGATAACTCCTTGGCACAAAGCTGGCGAAAGAAAAAGTTCAACTCTGCCAGCACGCGCCACACATGCTCGGGGACGTATCCCCGAGTCATTGCAGGAAGGAGCCTCTCAATCCATATGTGGAAGTCACGACTCTTCATCCCCAACACTCGCATGCTGGACAAGTTCACTCCCCTACTCAAATTTGCCGCATGCCCATCGGGAAACATTAGCGACTGGATCCACTGCAGTGCCTCCTTCCTTTGGTCCTTTTTCAATACGAAATCGACTTCAGTCTTTTTCCATTTCTTGCCTTGCGCGGGAGGCTTCATCACTTGCTTTCGTCTATCACACAACTCTGCCAGGTCCAGCCTAGCCTTTACGTTGTCGTTTGACTTATCAGGGATGTCCATGAGTGTAGCCCAAAGCGCCTCGGCGATATTCTTTTCTGTGTGCATTACATCAATGTTGTGTGGAAGCAGAAGGTCATCGAAAAAGGGGAGCCTAGTCAAGCTGGATTTATGAGTCCACTGGTGTTGCTGCCCATATCCAATAAAACCACCTTTCTCTTTATCATCTTTGAGAGCCTCTATCTGAGCACGGACCTCGGCACCAGTCATCATTTGAGGCGCAGGGTCGGTAAATTGAACCCCTTTTCTGAAGTTCTTGACCTCTCGCCGGAATGCATGCTCAAGAGGGAGGAATTGACGATGCTGGTCAAACGAAGAGAACTTGCCACCCCTCTTCAGCTAAGTGAACCTCACAGTTGTCTTGCATACTGGGCATGGGAACTTCCCGTGAACACACCATGCGCAGAATAAGCCATACGCCAGGAAGTCATGCAGGGAGTAGTGGTACCACACATGCATAGTGAAGTTCTTCTTTGTAGCTCGGTCGTATGTCAGTACCCCCTCTTCCCAAGTAATGATCAATTCATCAATGAGAGGCTCCATGAACACTCCCATCTTGTTCTCCGGGTGTCCAGGAATTATCAGCGACAAGAAAACATTCTTGGGTTGAAACATGACGCCGGGGGGGGGGAGATTGAGGGGGATCACGAACACAGTCCAACAAGTGTACGGGGCCGCCAGCAATCCATAGGGGTTGAACCCATCTGTTGCAAGCGCCACACGTACGTTCCGAGCCTCCTCAGCTTTACGACGATGTATGCCATCGAAGTGGGTCCATGCATCGCCATCCGATGGGTGTACCATCTTGCCAGGGCTGTATCTTTTGCCTTTTTTGTGCCATGTCATCTGTTTTGCGGACTCCTCTGTCATGTACAGCCGTTGGATCCTCGGTATGACAGGAAAGTACCGTAGGACCTTAGCTGGGATACCAAGCTGCTCCTTCTTGCCATCACTAGTGTCGACCTCCAGATACCTAAAGGACTTGCACTTGGGACAATGTGTTGCTTTCTCGTGATCTTTACTAAATAGGACGCACCCATTCGGACAAGCATGAATGTGCTCATAGGGCATCTCAAGTGCACGAAGAAGTTTCTGTGACTCGTACAAGTTCTTCGGCAGCATGTGACCCTCCAGAAGCAAGGTTCCAAAAACTGCCAACATAGCATCGAAGTGGCCTCGACTCATGCTACACAGCGACTTGAACGACATTAGGCGTCTAATGGCATCCAGTTGCGAAACCATTGTCTTCTCGTGAAGGGGCCTCTGGGCCGAATCCAGCATAGCATAGTACGTCTTTGCGGATTCCTCTGGGTCATCCTCCAATCCTTCACCGAACCGTGCCTCGCGAAAGTCATCCATCCAGTTTGCTACCCCGGCATCTCCATCAAAAGCCTCGAGGCGTGGTCTCACCACCTCCTCTCTAATACGGTCGGCTTCACCATGGTGGATCCAGCAGGTATAGTTTGGCGTGAATCCAAACTTGCAAAGATCTTCCCCCACGGCCTTCTTATTCTTTCTTGCACGGTTGTCACATTTGCGGCAGGGACACGGCATCCGAATCGACCCTTTAGCTGCCTCACCAAAAGCATGCTCCAAGAAAGCATTAGTCTTACTCAGTCCATTCTGGGGTCAAACTTGGGTGGCCCGTGTACATCCACTCATGGTTCTCCATACTCTGGCATATGCATATATAAGCGACGAGTAATATGACCATGGTGCATCTGCTCGGTGTGCCTACCATCTCATAGGTGTGGATAGGTTCTAATCCCACCTGCGGATGCGTAGATGAGGTCAGTTTCCATGGTTCGCTCCTATCCAAGACAGAATTTCGGCAGCACCTCCCCGCTGTTCTCCCGATACACGTCCAGCAAAGGAGAGTGTGTATCCGGAGAACAAAAGGGAGGTGGTGTCGAAATTCTGTCTCGGACCGGAGCAAACCATGGAACTAACCGCATCTACGCATCCGCGGGCCGTCCAAAATACGTGGACAATCCGAAAGAGATACGGTCACAGATATGCAGAGATCTGCATACCTCGATCCGTATCTCTTTCGAACGGGAGACGCCTAACCAGGTTACGCGAACACACATAACATGTATGCAAAGAAGGAGGGGGTTATGCCTAGGGTGGCGGTGAAGTAAGGCTACCGGGGCGGTGGCGAGTCAGTGCAGTGGCGAGGCAAAGCGGTGCAGGCAGACCAGCAGCACGTGGGCACTCTGGCCCTCCCACCAAGCGCTCTTCCCTGTAAAAAAAGAACATATAAGCCGATCAATAGAAAATTTCGTCAGCACCTCTCCTGCACGGGGAGGTTTCGAAAACCTGCACAAAAACAACTCGGCACGACGGCCGACGTCCACACGCATATTAACGACACGATGGCCGACAACCACACTCTGACATTCAGTCCATGCAACAATAACAACATATCACTACTACTATCACACTACCATACTACCATCCATTTTTCGCATACCTTAAGCCGAGATGACACTTCTTCTTCTCCTCCTCCTTCTCCTTCTTCTCCTCCTTCTCCTTCTACTCCTCCTCCTCCTAATCCTCCTTTTTCTTCTTCTTCTCCTCCTCCTCCTTCTTCTTCTCCTCTCCCTTCTCCTTCTTCCTCTTCTCTTCCTCCTCCCTTCCCTTCTTCTTCTTTCCCTTCCCTTTCTCCTTCCCCTTCTCTCCTCCCTCCTCTTCTCCTTTCCCTCCTCCCTCTGCTACTGCCGGACGGGGGTGGGGTGGGGGTGGGGCTGCCGGCCTGGGCGGGCTCGGCCGGGCCCTGCCCGCCGGAGGTGGGGGTGGGGCGCCGGGATGGGGGCGTGCCGGGGCGGATTCGGTGGCGGGCGGCGGCGGGGCTGTGGGCGGCGGTGTGGCGCGGGGGGGCTGCGAGCGGCGGCGGCGGTGTGGGCGGCGGTGTGGCGGCGGCGGGGCTGCGGGCAGCGGTGTGGCGGCGGCGGGGCTGCGAGCGGTGGCGGGGCTGCGGGGCGGGATTGGGGGGCCGGAGGGGCGGCGCTCCGGCGGTGGCACGAGGCTCCGGCATGGGGCGGGCCTCCGGCGGCGGCGGCGGCGGGATTGGGGGCGGGGCGGGGCGGGGCTGTGCGCGCGCGCGCGTGTGTGTGAGAGAGAGAGTTAGGGAGCGCTGGGTAGTTTTGATTTGTTTTTTTAAATAATTTTGCCGAGTGCGAGGGCCCGGCACTCAGCAAAGTAGTAGGTTTACCGAGTGCCAACCCTAGACACTCGGCAAATTTTTTTTGTTTTTTTCACCAATTTTTTTCTAAAGCTTCATTTCACTAAGACAAATAACTTTTTCAAGTTTGAGACTTTTTTATTGCAGTTTGTCATATTTCGTTAGTTTATTTTGTTTTCTTGAATTTTTTCGGAAAATCTTGGTTTGAACTACGTGTGCATGAAATAATAAACGTAGCCCTACAAAAAATTATATTCATGTTGAAGGTTGTGTTTTGAGGCCGTATCCAGGAACACACCTAAAAATTTGAACGTCATATTTGCAGAACATGGCGACCCGCTTGATCTCGGATTGTATTTTAATTATATAAAATTCAAACGAAGTCCAAAAATCGCGAAACCTGTCGAGGTGTCGTGTTATCACATGTATGGGCTATGATAAAAAATTGAAAAGGTTTCGAAGTAGTTGCAACGTCGGATGCCTAAAACCTAGACTTCTCCACATGAAACTTGTGGAGGTGTCGTGTTATCACATGTGAAGATGTCTGGGTTTTAGCCATTCGACCGAGCCACTAGCTCGAAAACATCTCAAATTTTTATCATGGCCTCTATACACGATAACACGACACCTCGACAAGTTTCATGATTTTCGGACATCGTTTGAAATTTATATAATTTAAATACACTCTGACAACAAGCGGGTCGCCATAGTTTCGTGAACCAGGCGTTCAAACTATTCAGTGACTTCCTGGATACGGCCTCAAAACACACCCTCTAACATGAATATCATTTTTTTAGATGCCTACGGTTCATTATTTCATGCACCTGCAGTTCAACGTCATAATTTTTGGAAAAATTCAAGAAAACATAATAAACTAAACAAATATATCAAAAAGTAATGAAAAAGCTCCAAACTATAGCATGGTGTTTGTGTTACTGTTTCAAACCTCCACAAAAAAATTGGTAAAAAAACCCAAAAAAATTATTTTACCGAGTGTTTAGGGTTGGCACTCGGCAAAGTGGATAGTTTGCCGAGTGCCAAACGCCTGGCACTCGGCAAAGTTAACGGCGCTCGACGGTGTCGGGTCCTGGCAGTTCTTTGCCTAGTGCCGATATGTCTGGCACTCGGCAAAGAATATCTTTGCCGAGTGCCGTGTTTTGCCGAATGCCACGTTCTCGGCAAATAGGGATTTGCCGAGTGCCGAGATTTGCCGAGTGCGGCACTCGGCAAAGAAGACCTTTGCCGAGTGTGCGATATTTGGCACTCGGCAAAGCTGTAGGCACTCGGCAAAGTCTCAGTTTCCTGTAGTGACGCCGAGTAGACCAAGAACTTGTGATTATTCTACTTGCACACCCATTATCCACCAAAGCAATTTTAAGGAAAAAGCAGAACTGCAACGGATGTACCTCAAAGTAATCAGCATGGGCAATATCCGTTTAAATCTATATCTCTTATAAAGTTAATCCCCGCTAGATGTTCTATCTCAATATGCAAGTCATCCACGTCATCTTCCACTAAGTATCTATGTCATTTCCCACTAATACTATGTCATTCCACCTATTTTTAATCTTTTAATGAAACCAATTTTAATAAAAATGGATGTAAGAGTATATAGATGATTTTTCTCATATATGTAGTAGTTTTATTTGTTAGAGAGTCCCGCATGCAGCAACGTGCAGGATATCTTCTATTTTTCTTGAAACGCAAACTTAAAGAGCTTGTTAAGTATTTTGAGGTCTGATACAATGTGGATTGGAGGAAACATAAGATTTTCTATGATCAAGCGTGTAAATGTCGGGACGCGCCGAAGAAATGCTGCTTTAAACAAAAAACCTTGAACTCTTGCTAGTCTATGCCCTACAGCTGTTCGCAGCACCTGCAGGAAAGCACAAGGCAGTGAGAATAATGTTTCTAGATCATTTCATTAGTATAATAAAGCTTCAAATACTGTTCAAAGCTCCCCAAGGTATTTTAATGGCGATACTAAAAAAACGAAGTTTCTAGTGACAGTAGTATCATTTTATTAAACCATCAGGTATACATTTTTTAGGCCTTCAAACTTTAGCCGGTGAAATATATGGAGAAAGACTAGACTTGTGTGTACTCCCTCCGTTCCCTTAAAATTAGTCGTTTTAGGTGTGAAGTTTTGTCCCCAAATAGCAGTCGTTTCCTATCAAAACGAGCACAGAAGTAGCTATCCCATCCTACGGTGCTCCTGTCTGCCGATGCCACAGGGATGCTTTTCCCTCTTCCCCTCACACTGTAGACTCATTCATTTAATGGTGCAGCTGTAAAATCAGTAGGGGTGTTTGAGACTTTGGCCACCATTCTTGGTAATTGAGTCCAATGCTACAACGACTATTGTAAAGGGACAGAGGGAGTATGTAAGAGCGAAAAGCTCAGAAAAGGTAGAAATTCTGAAACAAGTACATTTTGCTTATAGAAGAATGGCAGAACCTGTTAGAATTTTAGGGCAAATTCAGGTTCAATTTAATTCAGAAAAATAGCATGAAAATAATAGTGACAAACATGTGCTTATTCACAATGAACTAAAGCATAATTATCATGAACGACTTGTCTACCAGCAAGCACATAAACATGTAGAACAAGCCTATCAGCAGGGTTTTGATTAATTACATAAGTAGATGATTAAATAACATAGAAGAATTATACCCTACGACAAGGCCGGTTGCAACAGAGGAGGAAGCCATGTTACCTGTTGATGTAGTCGTCCCGATCAGTGCAGTGCAGAGAAGTTGCAGTGCCGTTCCGCCCGCGAACACAACCGTCTAGGGAGCTCTGCGATCGCCGGGAAGAAGAGGACGTAGCGAGTAGTCGTGCCATGCCGCGACACTCCCCAAAAAGTGATCGCCGATCGCCACCCGAGCAAGTGAACTCGATGTCGACGTGTGTTTCGGAGGCTCCTACTCTCACAGGGTCCTAAGGATGGCAGAGGGTCAGGTTTAGGCCCGAAACCCGCGGGTTTCAGACCCGGCGGGTGCGGGGACGGGTCTAGTTTTGCCCCCGTGGGTCTGCGGGTTCGGGAAGCCAACGTCGATGGTGGCAGTGGCAATGCTCCGGTGTGCCAACGTCGACGGCGAGCGGCGGAGAAGAAAGAGGCGGCCGCGGCGTGTTCTCCAGCGGTTCTCTTCGGCCGCAGAAGGGCTCAAGGGCGCCTGTTCACGACGGCAGAGAGAGCCAGCGGCGTCTCTCTCCGGCGAGCAAGGGAGGGGGTGCTGCGGGTGTGGATTGACGAAGGGGAGCAGCGGGACGAGTTCTCAGTGTTACTGCGAGGCCGGAGGAGGGGACGGGAAGGCAAGGGAGATAGACGATCTCGACCTGGGGTCGTCCATGGCAACAGCAGCGCTGGGTGGTGCTATTGGGGCGAGACAGGGAGCAAGGCAAGGGCCGGAGATGCAGCGGCGTGCGCTTGCGAGGCTCCGAGCAGGATTTATAGGGCGACATATGGAGTGGAAGGGACGGCCTTGGAGCTTTGAGTGCAGCGTTGATGGCACGGACGGTTTCTGAAATTATGGTCAAGTCGACGGTACGGTTTCAGGACTGCGCTAGTGGCAGCAGTTACCAATGGCTTTGATGACCCTTGATTGCTGCAAGCCGAGGGAGGGGAAAGGGAAGAGGCTAGTCGGCCCTGAAGACAACACGCTCGGGCATGGCTTCGGCAGAGAAAGGAAGGGGTGAGATGAAGGTGGAAAATGACAGGGATGGCCCACATGATGATGGATGTGAACGTCTGTTACTTGATATCCATTAGCTAGGATCAGTTTGGCACAGTGAAGGAGTGTTAGTGGACAACCCAGGAGTCAACCATGCATGCATTATGTATGTACGGCGACAAAAAAGAAACTGATGCTCCGTGCATGCACATGTATGGAAGAGACTAGTAAACACATGGAATTTGGCATATGCAGATGATTTGCTAGTGATGGCCTCTCCAAGTTTGTACGTGGTGCATGAAACAGAAGAGTTGAGGAATAATTCACGTGCAAAAGAGATGACATGGCCTAATTAAGATGGTGGAACTTTTGGTTTACATAAAATATGGCTAGTGGTCACAGACCAGCTGCCATGCATGAAATGGAGAGAGGATAAACAGATAATTATGCATGTGCATGCATTAATAGAAGAACGTGGAGGCCTGATTGTTTGCTTGACAAAGTGATCTTAGGTGCAAATGATTAACCACGTAGGACAAGGAAATATGATAAAAGGGAAGAAAAGAAATTAAGCTTATAATGGAGACATTGGCCACTTTGTTCAAGGAATAAAATGTGATGTGTGGTGAGAATATGATATGGATAGCGAATGATCAAAGATTTGGTATAGATATCAAAAGGATTTTAGTCGAACAAGGATTAAAGAGTTTGACTATGATTTTTAGAAATTATATTTTTAAATTACATTTTCAAAGGATTTTAAAACCCAAACTCATTTTTGAGGACCTTTTGAAATATAATTTTGAACTTTTTATTTAATTTTTTTTTTGAAATGGCGTAAAACCTATTCGAGGCTTTATCGAGTATTATAACTCATTTTTTCAATACAATTTAAAATAAATGCATCGGCATGAGTGCAACATCCCTAGAAAAATTATTATGAAAAAGATTTGTAAAGCCATTTTTATTCAGCACTATTGATATCAAACAAACTATATGTTAGTAAATTTTAGAAAATTATTAAATCCTTAATTCATTTAGTGTTTTCAAAGTCACACCCCAAAATAATAGAAATTTTAGGGTGTGATAGCGGCACGCGCATATGGTAAACCATCATCCTTTCTCAACTTCTCCATACAGACGAATAAAATCCAACTATATAAGTTGACTCAACGTCACGTTAATAATCATACGTCACGTTAATAATCATGCCGATATTATTTATTTCGAGCCATAAAGTTATTAGAATTACTAAATTATTAATTTGGGCCTGGCTCATTAAGGCTCTGTTTGGAAGCACCCTCAGCTAAAGTTTAGCTAGCTAATTGGATTAGCTGAGTTGGACTAGCTAATAAGATTAGTGGCTTTTTATTAGTTGAGAGACCTTTTAGCTGCTAATTATCTGAGTGTTTGATACACAACAGCTAAAACTAGCTAGCTAAACTTTAGTTGCTGATTCCAAATAGGGTCTACATAATTCAACAGAACCTACCGCTGTAATACCAAGCCGAGGAGGTAGCGCGTGCCAGTGGGACCAATCTTCTTGAGTAGGACAGCAGCGAGGAAATGCAGAGATTTGAGGCCACTCCTTTTCCGCTTTGCCGCAGCCAATCCACCGCCGGCACCGTTCTGCCTCAACCCATCCCCATTCGCGGCCAATGCACCGGCTTCGCCACCGCGATTCGCCTCCGGACGCCGCCTCCGCCGGCTCTGGCTCGAGCGGGCGTACGCCAGAGCTCCGCCGGCAAGCACCGCGCCGGAGACAACGGCGAGCGTCCTCCTGGTTGGTGGCGCACAAGTGACGACGGTGAGGAACACAATTGGCAAGAACGGCAAGGTAAACTGAAAGGATGGAAGTTGGCGAGTGAGTGATCCGAGCCGACCGACCTCCTGGAAGCGAGAAGCCCCCGGCCGCGGTCCGTCAGCTGCAGCAGCTGCAGAGACGGCATGGCGGCGCCGCCGCGAGATGGCCACCCCGAGATCTCAGCCTCACGTGCGGCGACAGGCGGGCGGGCACGGCATCACGGCGTCCCTCCCGTCGCCGCGGAGCATGGCGGCACCCGAACCGGACACCGTAAAAAAAGAGGGATTTTTTTAGGCCCGGTCAGGTGAGTAGGCAAGGCAGACGCCGGCACGGCGCACCGGCAGGAGGGCTGAAGCCTGAAGGAACCGGGCGAATCTTGCGACGGCGGGCAGTGGGCGGAGGCGGGCGAGAGCGGTGGGTGGAATCGATCTAGGCGGAGCGGAGGCGGCCGGTGAGATCGCCCAACGGCGACGCGTGGGGAGGGGAGCAGCAGTAGATGCCGCGAACGCGAAGCAATGTGAGAGAGGAGAGGAGGGAGAAGGGTGTACAGGAAGGAACGGTTGATGTGATGATGAGATTTGAGAGAGAGAGGGACAAGCAGTGCAGTGCCGTAGAGAGAAGGGGCTCACCCCAGACAGATAACAGCGCAGCACAGAGAGAGACTGGTATTGAGAGAGAGAGAGAGAGAGAGAGAATCCTGAATCAACGCTGAATCCACACTACTTTTGTGCAAAATCATCCTGTGATTTTTCACATTCTAAAATTGTAGGTATGCTGAATGAACCTTTTGCATTGTACAAGGAAATGGATGCGCACAAAATTTTATTTTTTATTCCCTTGAATGAAAAGTGAAAGAAATATATAAAAATGTCTTTACTCAAACATAGTACCTGTGAGAGTGGGAAATCTCATTCCCCACCTCAGCAGGACACTCCAGCGTCAGGCAGCTCTAATAATGTTCTGTGGACAAACAACCATCAGGACCAGATCTCGGCATGTCTGCAATAAGGCTTCAGGCTTCACCTTGAAGGTTTAAATATTTTCTTTCACGAGTCTCACCACTGATCAAATTCTTCGCATAGAGCATTTTGCTGTTCTAACGTGAAATTATAATGGAACAGAAACGGTAAAGGATCTTTGGTAAATTAACAAAGATAGATAGATCTTTGCCTAATAAGTTTGCAGCACACAATGATAGGTAGATAGATCTAAACACTTCCTTGTACACCTCTGCGGCATCAAGTAAAAAGCAGTAAATTAAAATCAAGGTAAGAGAGCATGAGGTAGTAAACTGTTTTTTACAATGGCATGGTAACAATTTAAATGGTACATAATATACGGTAAGATCCTTTTAAAAGGTGGTGAATGTTAGTATTATAAGAAACCAAGCGTTATGAAACTGATGGAGTGGTAGTATATTTTTGTACGAATATTGCTAAACAAGAACACTGCAAGGACTGGGATGGAAAGTGCACAGTTAGTCGTGGTGTCATTTCTTTAAGGGATGGATTTCCCTTTCATCGGTTTCTAAGCATTATTGAATGCTGTTGGACCGTTAAGTTGAGGAGCTTTACACTGCACGGCAAGCCTGCTGAGCTGAACTGACCCGGCCAAATCTATGCACTTGCACAGCGTGTTGGGCACTTCACACTTCACACACACGTCGTTCTCTACCAGTAATAAACAATCTAGGAAAAGGATGAAAGCCAACTACTTACCGTTACGTGTTCTCTAGAAGCATCAGTTAATTATTTTGTGGCTTGTGGTTAAAACGAATCAACAAAGGGCATAATAATAATAATAATGATGATAATGATGATGATGATGATGATGGTAGATCATGTTATGTCTATGTTGCAGCAATTATCTTATCACATGATTGGCCCGGGAAAAAATAAGGTTGTGAGTTATTTAGAGTGAATGCTTTTTCTATCCGTGTGTTGACGCACAGCATGGACGTGGGCCTGACTCATCGGTGGCTCATGGGGTCGTCGTTTCTCTCATCAAAGTCACGTCGTCCTGTGTATTGTCTTCCTTCGCCTTACCGGTCTCTCTTTTATAAAAAGGAAAAAAAATCTTAAATGCCAAGGCTCCTCCAAGGATTCGAGAAGAGCTAGATCTAGCAGACGACCATGTGGACCTAATCCTTCTGAGTTGATGAGTAGGTAGATATACATGGGGAAAAAAGTCAAAATGAAGATGTTGATTAAAGTCTTTACTAATTTAGAGCGGCATGCTCAAATCACAAATCCTTTGTGTGCAAAATAAAATTATAGCACTTTATTTCAATTGTTTGTTAGAGATAAGCTATATCATCACTTTGTTCGGCTGGGCTGAATTCTACGGCTGATTGTTGTGACAGAAAAATATTGTTCTATGTCGAAAATAAGCTGAACCTATGTATGTGCATGCTGCGCCAGCCATCAACTAAAAATTAATGCCTCGGGGTTTTTTTCGAGACCATGTCTTTAGACACGTATTTGATCAAGAAGAAGTAAAAATTTCAGTACAAGCATAACCATAGCTAAGATAATCCAAAGATTTCCACAAGACCCAAAGAAAAGTAAGAATAAGAGGGAAAGCCTTTGGCCACAACACCCACAACTGACTCAACCTGTAAAAAATAAAAACGTCGACGCAATGGAAGCCTACGTAGGAGCTGACCAGGGATGGCAAAACATCCACATAAAGAGACAACACTATATAAAAAAGCTACAACACCGACGGCAAAGTATCCATCGGCCACAACACCCACAACAAACTCAACCTGCAGAAAATAAAAACGTTGGCGCAATGAAAGCCTACGTACGAGCTGACCTGGGATGGCAAAACATCCATATAAAGAGGCAACACTATGTAAAAAAGCCACAGCACCGACGGCAAAGTATCCATCGGAGGGGAGCTCTGCAAAACGCACAGCGGCAAAAGTTCCGCCATAGGCACACGATCTTGACAGCACATCCACAAAGACCGAAGCAATGATGTCTGCGAGGGAGGATACCATCAACGGCCAAGTATACATCGAAAGAGATGCAACGAAGTATTCAAATTGACCAAAGCCTCGCCGATAGCAAAGTATCTACTCCCTCTGTACCCATAAAACATGTCGTTTAGGACAACGATACGGTCTATAAAGCATGACTTTGACTTCATATATCTACAAAAATATTTATTGAAAAGTGATATATTTATACTTTTATAAAAATATATTTCAAGATAAATCTATTTATATAGTTTTCACATTTCTAAACTCGACAACTTAAAAATTATTCATGATTTAAATTCTCAATGTTTGACTAAAACCTTATTCAAAACGATAAGTTTTATGGATATGGAGGGAGTATCTACAAGAGACGAAGACTGATCACGACCGAGTATTTGTCGGAGCGAAAGAGGTACCGGCAAAGCATCCGCCGAAATGTCTAAACGAAACGGTAGTACAACCATTGCGAAGACAAATAGGGCGTGTTTGGGAGAGGACGCTGAGGGTGGCCCGAGCTCTTGGGCTGCAACCTCCCATGTTTGATGCGCGGGTACTGTTCCTGAGCTTGGTTCGCACAGTCCTCAAAGCACTCATGGGACTGGCTCCCGGGAAACGGTGGGGGTGGCCGTTTTTCCAGGGCCCGGCTGCCTCCAGCGCGTGTGGGTTCGCTAGGATGGCTGGAGTGACCGCCCAGTCACCGTTCCCCGTCTCTCACCCACCGCTGCCGCGACGTGCTTCACCTCCAGCTCCGGCGCGCGCACCGCTCGCCATAGCCGCGAGCTCCGCCTCGTCCCGCGCGCTCGCCTTGGACACGAGCTCCGCCTCGTCCCACGCGCTCGCCATGGCCGCAAGCTCCGCCTCCGGGGCTCGCGCCGCTCGCCATGGCCGGGAGCTCCGCTCGGGCGCACGAGCCGCTCGATCGCCATGGCCACGACCTCTGCCTCCGGCGCGCGCCGCTCACCATGGCCACGAGCTTCGCCTCCGTCGCGTGCACAGCTCGTCTTGGCCGCGAGCTCGATCCGCCTCGTCCCACGCGCTCGCCATGGCCGAGCTCCGCCTCCGGAGCTTGCACCACTCGCCATGGCTGGGAGGTCCGCTCGGGCGCGCGAGCCGCTCGCCATGGCCGCGACCTCCGCCGACGCCCCACGTATGTTCGATGAAATGGCAAAGTGGATGTTTGAGGGGTAATGTTACCATATTTAGGTTTAGGGTCACTAAACTCTCTTGTACAGGCAAACTAAACACAGTTCTCGGCTCGGCTCGACTCTACGAAGACATACAGCCAAACAAATTCACTTGTACCATTTGAACCTGCCTCTGGCTGACAAACTGACCATAGCCAGGTTAGGTTGGGCCAGGCCAGCCAGATACACGCTCCTAAACACGCCCATAGTAAGCACACGCAGGCATAGCAGGGCCCCCAACGTGGACAGGGCGACAGGCAACGCGCCAGGCACCAAGCGCCAGGCAGCGAACAGCAACAACCCACCAGGAGGAGCACAGCCTGACGGCACAGATCCAAAGCCCGAGAGAGCCTACGCGCCGGCGAGGGAGTCGCCTACGGAGACGACGCGGATATATTGCATTGTATCAGTGTATTGTTTTAATGCCTCTCAGTCACAGGTGCAAAATGCAAGCGGCTGCATTTTTCCAATATACATAATGCTGCTATATATTATTTCAGAGTATATTTAGCTTCAACTGTCGAGCATAAGTTTTGGCGGACCATCAGCAACAGCTCTCTCAGTCACTATAGTCCTCACGTCGGCGTTTCATCATGTCAAGTTCGTTCCATACATAGCATCGCTAGCTGCAAACAAGTACGTAAATGTCAAATCATACACAGCATGTACACGTAGTACTTAATCCGTCCTAATTTATAAGTCATTTGACCGTTTTCAACCCTAAGTCATGACTACTTGTCTTATTTAAAAAATTTACGTAAAAAGAGTTAAATTTAAATTATTGTTGAAGAACTTTTATTAATAAAGCAGGTCGTAACAAAAAAAGTGATATTTTGCTCAAATTTTTGAATAAGACGAGTGGTCAAATTTGGGATAAAAAAGTTAAACAACTTAATTGCAACGGAGGGAGTACTATATAATACAACCCCTCGCAACAAAAGAAGTACACTAGTTTATTAGAACCATGCATGTTAATTAAATGGAAGAACAAAAAAATATTGCAAAACTGAGTATGTTTGACATCCTATCCTAGTAACACGTGGGAGCACGGCCCACACATCTTGGGTTTGTCCAGTTAGTTTATTATTACGTCGTATACGTTATTTAGATAGAACATATGAAAATTATGTCTAGCCTAGAGACCCATGATAGGGTGCATCGGCTTTTTATTATTACATACAAGCACTTAAAATCCAAAATGAATGAAGTTAATCACCAAATAAACCAATTAAGTTGCAATCCTATTCCTAAACATCCTCCATGCATGTCTTGCAAAGGTTTTCATCGATCAGGTGGCTGCATTCACCAGATAGCAGGATGCACACACCCTCGCTCCTCCGTTTGCAATAGTGACTAGTGGATCCCAATCCACTGAATTATGCCTGAAAATCACCTACATGCATAATGTACCTTAATCAGCTTTATCAAAAATTATATCCTTTTTACGCAATCATATATACCTCCCAACAAAAGCCTCCGCGTGGAGTATAGAAAAACCGTAATTATTTTGTTTCGCACATGACTTGGCTTTCTCTGTCTGCACTTGATTTTCTTTATTTAGCGTCCATGGAATTACGAAATGTTATGGCCAAATAAAATTCATCGTCAAACATTCCAATTGAAAAGAAAACAAAAACATTTGTGTCGTTGATTTCTTACCTTGTGTAGATGTCATACTACTGTGTCATGTCTGGTTTTGTGAGGAAGAAGTCGTGGATGATTCCTCAGTATTCTTTTCTGTTTCATTCATCCTACTTATGATATCCTCAATGTCCGGCCTTTGCATTCGTTCAGGATGGACACATTCTAGTGCTATTTCAATGCATCTCTTCACTTGTTGACATTCACAGTTTGGTAATGTGCAGCCCGGTGTTGCTCGATGTATCCTTTTTCTCCAGTTTTTTTTTGTACCTACAAGATTGATCCATAAAGAAAGTGTATCATTTAGTATCCAAATGTGTCAGGCATAACAAACTACTATTACTCAAGGTTTGTGTGTGTGTGTCTATATATCCACGGATCCTGAGATAAGGGCACAACTTACGAGATCAATAAATCCTGGGGAACCCATTTCAACCGCTTTGCCATGGCCTTTAGGCCCAGTAATTATCTCTATCATTATAACACCCAAGCTGAATATGTCAAACTTATCGGAGAAACAGTTGCGCTCAATGTGTTCAGGAGGACAGTACCCACTACATGACATCATAAATCGTAGATGCAAGAGTGTTAGAAAACATGATTTAGTTAATTTAGAAAATGGGGTTCAGAGAGGCGTTATGTTACATTGTGCCTAAAAAGCTTGATGTGGCTTGAGTCTGATTGCTACATACGAGCTTTGCTAAACCAAAATCTGCAAGTTTTGGCACCATATTCTTGTCGAGTAATATATTATCAGGTTTTAGATCTAAGTGAAACATAGGATTTTCCAATCCTTTGTGAAGGTATTTCAAACCCTCGCAAGTCCCCTTAATGATTTTATAGCGTGTCTGCCAGTCCAGTCCACGTGATTCATCTACAAAAACAAACAGAGGGAGACTAACAAAATGTAATGATAAGAAATATTGCCAATATACTAAACATATATAGAGCACCACCATCATCTTACCGTCAAGGTGCTGTTGTAGACTTCCATTCTGCATATAGTCAAAGCAGAGAGCTCTATCGATTTTATCAGCAAGAACATACTTTCCTTCATACTCTTCGCAAATACATTTTATTTCATAGCAGTAGCCAAGTAGCATGTACAATATTAGCATGATTGAGTCTACTAAGGTTCTCAAACTCCTTCATGAAGTCCTTTTCATAGTCGAGTCTTTGTGACATTGAATGAAGCAGTTTCACGGCAACATCTTTGCCATCTAGGTCACCCTAATCAAAATCGCAACATTTTGCATTGATGGCATTATTGTATTAGCAAAATAGAAGTTTATTACATCAAGTATGTTTATAGTCACTGGAATTAAAATTTCCTCACCCGAAACATATTAGTTGATATAGCTATTGTTCCCTTTATTAATATACTCTCATGGCCCTTTAATTTTCTTCTGCTTGTCCTTTTATTGATATACTTGAATGTCTTTATGTAGAGAGAGATAGATGGCCTCCATGTATAATGTAGAGTAATATATGAAATCACTAATGTAATTATTTCTTACAATGTTCCCTTATGGAATTGATGGTGAATAGTAATGCACGGGACATACATACTGCATGGGACAGATTGGAGTTGTGCCTGACCCCACCTGCCTGGAACGCATTAGCTAGAATTTATAGAAAATGCAGCTACATATTTTCAATATAATCTTCTTCGCGTCAAGTTGTTTGTCCCGCTAGCAGTCCCAAGTCGATCCCAGCAGGTAAAAGTGTTTCTTGTAAATACTAGTGTTTTTTTTATATTGATTAAACAGTACTCATGGTTTATATTACTTACCTTGTATACTGTTCCAAATGTCCCACTGCCAAGTATCTGTTTCTCGGAGAAACCATTTGTAATGTCTCTCAATAATTCCAGTGGCATGACTTGTGGTGCCAATAATGCAGAACCGTGTAAACAACCGAAGGAGCGTATCTGCAAGCAGCAAGCAATCACCACTTATCATGACAACGTTACATACAATACTGCTAGTACAACGTAGCTTGCAGAAAAGAAAAGAAAAACGCCCAACTAGTAGCAAGCAGAGTAGCAGTACCTGCTTCTCGTCTTCACACCGACCAACTCTGTTAAGAATAAGCTTGGGACGGTTGGGATGGCTTTCGACTGCGTGTCTCAGTTCTGTCTCTGCCTCCTCTGCGTCCTTTATCTTGGCTCTCTGACACTTGATTCCAACATGAACTTTCTCAAGCAAATGGAGGTAACTCAATTTATGGAAGTCATGGAAGTCAAAATTGGCATCCTTGAGATCCCGCACAGGAACTTCAAGCTCAACAGTTTTAAGCCGCGGCATAGCACCCGGTTGAGAAACCAGCCAGGTATCCATTTTCACATAGCGCAATTTGGGGAATGCACCAGGAGCAATGACATGATGCCACCGTCGTAAGGGATGACCGAAGGGAAGAGGGAATTCGATTTTCATTTTCTCAACTGTATGAAGCTCTAGTACTTCGATTTTCTGCAATTTGCTTAGAGATTGCACTAAGGCTGCTTCCTTCCGTTTGCCCAAAATGTACGCTGTGTCAATATGGAGCACCCTTAGCTCTGTCAGCTTGCTCAGCTCTTTAGCAAACTCTATGAGATTTTTAACACTCCCCAACCGCAGCTCTTCCAACGATGTTAGATTTCCCATCCCTTCTGGCAGTTTTAATCTTGTTGAGGCAATACATCGCAAGCACTTGAGTTGTCTTAGCTGAGTAACACTACATGGCAATGCCTTTATGTCGTTGTCCATCAAATCTAATGTCTGCAAGTATCTTAAACCCCCAATTTCAATTGGCAGACTAATTTGACCAAGTCCAAGGTATCTCAAGTGATGAAACCTCCCAATAAAATTCCTCAGATCACCATCAGGGTATGAAGTTAACTCAGAACTTTCTAAGGAAAGGACACGTAATACTTGAAAAGTTGGCTGCTGCAGCAACGCCGTACTGCTGATACTACAGCCAGTGACATTAAATGACCTCACTTTTTCTTTACATATTCCAGCCAAATCGTGCGGTTCGTCCAGGACTCTATCATGGACGGCCATTATAGGAGCATTGTTACTTTGACGAAAAAATAGATGGTGATCATGATCTCCGTACCAGTTCCCCGATACAGCATTGACAAAGTTTTCTTCTTTTGCCACAGTACAAATCCAGTCCAACACCATGCTTTCAACACAGCAACCACGTTTGTTGGTGTCCTCATTTTCTACTATCCGGATCATGCTTCTACTAACAAGCTCATACAAGTACCTCTCTCCGACCTTAAATAATGATTCCCCTTGCTGTTCATCATGCACAAAACCTTCGGCTACCCATCTCCACACCAGCATGTTTTCCTCAATCACATGGTCATAAGGAAATATGCTCAGATATAACAGGCATGTCTTCAGATGTCTTGGCAGGTCACAGTAACTAAACTGGATTATCTTTCTTGTGTTGTTCTCATCAGCTAGATCATCTTTGTGGCCAAATCTAATAGAGTTATACACCTCCGTCCATTCCTCTTGTGGTTTACCGGCCATCAAACTAGCTATCATAATTATAGCTAATGGTACACAACCACATTTCTGTACAATATATTCAGTGGTCTGCTCATCCAGTGCATCATAATTAGTTGTGTCTTTACGGCCACAAAATATGGCATAGAATAGTTCCTTGGAGCGATCAATAGAAAGTGGCATTAACTTCAAAACGTCACCACTCGATTGTGCGACATCGAGTACACGAGAAGTTGTGATTATTCTACTTCCACAACCACTATCCACCAAAGCGTATTTAATTACTTTCCATGACAGTATGTCCCGTATGCCATCAATAACAATTAAGGACCTATTCACAAAGAAAAGCAAAGCCTCGAATTAGCACAATTATCTAGACTTCTAATATGAAAAACAAAATACATAAGCATGGAAACACAAAAGTTTCCCCACAACACTGCACGCACACACTGACTGCGCATAGACGGAGTGTCCGGCTTCTGCTCGGACTCTGGAGAGTTTGGATGTGTTGCTTTCTAGACCAGGGATGACAATCGTACCATGGTTGCCACACACATAAGGATCAGAAAGAACACAGGAAGATTACGGCCGAACCTTCACCCGATTCTTCGAATCACAACAAAGGCTTAGGGGGGACTACTGATGAATACATAGGCCCTAGGTACCCTCACCGAGACAAGTGAGGTCATAACAAGCTCCCCAGACAGCGGTTGTCAGATCTTACTAGCCAAGGGCGAATTCAACCTTGGAATGCATCATCTACTAGGCAGACAAGGAATAGACAGGTATACATGGAAATCAACTAGATCGGGACTCTTGTTGTAAATATGCACTCTATTTGTAACCCTTTTTTTTTTTAGAAAAGGAAATATATTAATATCCCAGCCTCTGTATTAATCAATGCATATAGTTGTTCATTATTACAGACTCAACTCTACTCGAAACAAGAAACTTAATGTACCTCAAACACAAAGTTTTGCAACATACTGACTCAAACAGTTTGAATGAAGGAAACAACTAGATAGCAACTCTATTTGTAACCCTACCCTTGAACTATCATTATCCTAGCTGACATTATCACTGCCAGTTATTACATAACCAGCAACGTGACATGTTTCACAGCCGATTAGTGACACGGTGGGACTTGGATAGCAATCAAACTGTTAGTGAAAAGTTCTATCACCACCGTGTGACCGTTGGATCCACTGGTGATCTTGGAGTTCCTTTTCTCCGCTGTATTAAACATCGAGCTGCCTGAGATACCCATTATGCCTCCCGGTCCTAAACAACCAATGGTGGACCGGCAGAACATTTGCAACTGTGGAGTAATGTCCCAACTACGTACTGACACCCTTTCATCACCATTACTTTCGTCAAGAGAAACCAAAGAGGCTAACCCGTTGCTCTACATACTATTCATGCCCACTGCCCTCTAAAACCACCCTTCTTCCTTGTTCTTCCCCTTCTTCCATCGAAATTCAAGCATGACGGCGGACAGCTACTTCAAGCTTTCGAGCAACGACTCGTCCACTGATGAGGACAAGGTCCAGCAAGGCTGGTCCTCTAGCGACGATGTCTCTAGTGACTATAGCTATCCTAATCGGAGTTCTTACTAGATCTCCAAGGAGGAGAGCATTAAGGACGCCTTCTCCCCCAACGACGACAACGACGAGGATAGCGACGGCGATGACGACGATGAGGACACCAACGACGACGACGAGCCTCCTTGCAAGCAGCCAGGGAAGGATGATCCTTGCTCTAATAGTGAGGATCATCCTAAGATTAAGTTGCTTTAAATTTATTAGGTTTAATAGTTTAGGTCTATTATGTATTAAGACGAGTCGCAATCATGTATTCGTTCAAAATGTATCTTTGTTTTAATGAATTAATAAAAAAAAAATCTACTCCAAGCTCTTTCATTTACTGTCCGCGGTCTTTCTATTATGTATCTTTCTTTTGTTTTAATTAATGAAAAAACTATAATGTACTCAACCAAAAGGACTGCAAGTTTGTAATTAGGACCAACTAAAAAGAACAGGATCGAAGATATTGATCAAAAAGCTCAGAAATAAATTATTAAACCAATGCATTTAGGGGATCTTTACATTTTGTTGATTTTCTTAGTTGTTCAACCAATTGACAACCGGTGTATGATACGGTTGTGCTAGTGCGGCAATGGTTCACTTAATATGGGAATCTTATCCGGTTCTCCCTGCTGATCGTCCGTTTCAGATACCTAGAATTGCCTGGCCCTTTTCCTAACTCCCCTCAGCCCCTGTTGGTGCCTCGGCGGTGGTTCTTCCCACAAGAAAACCCCGCTGTGAAGTGCTTAGTTCTCCCCACCCGGTGGTTCCCCTTCATTGAAACTTAGTGGTACTCGAAGTTGCTCCACCTCTACGCCTGTTCCCCTGCCTCCTCGACCATACATTGTCGCCTGAGGCAAGCACCAGCGAAGGTTGGATGATTTCGGTTCCCCTATGTTTGCATTTGATTCTAAATGATTTGGGATACTTAGAGCTGCAATTGAATGTTGAGTGCAACGGATGATAGCTCCCTTTCCTATTATGGCAAACTTGGTTTGGTTCAGATTAGTAATTTACTTGATTATAATCGATGTCTTACCATGGAAAAATCATTTACCATAAGAGTAACCTTGCCTTTTGGCAGTAAGGATGGTACCAGGAGCCCAATAGTTGTTGTTTGCTACTTGGGACCGTTGTATTCATCAGGAGTGAGCATTGATTGTTCAAGTTGTTGTTCGTCACCTTTCGGACCATAAAGTTTCACAAGAAACAAGAATCGTTGAATACCCTGTTTACGGAGAAATTTTTATGCTTTTGCAGGACTGCATAGGAAGCGTCCATACTTCCTTGGTATAATATCGACATGGACAGAGATGATGTCATATCCAGTCCGGTTCACTACCTCTGGCTTTGGGGACAACATCAACCCATTGAGTACCTTAACTACCGACGTATCCCACATTTCTAGAATTCGGGATACTCTGGTATTAATGAAGTTTTTATATACTGTCGCTACTGCACTAAGCCTCTAGATTCGTATGTATCAGTACTGAATCATGTTTGAACTATAATTTTGCTTGAACTCTTAACTGAATGTGTGCTTCATGAGACTGTTATATGTGTTGGTATTCATTGTGCTCCAGTGTACACCTCTATGTTTGCACAAAGAGCCAAAATGGGCTGGCCTTCTTCTAAGGTGGGTATGATACCATGAATTGCCGGTGACACAGGATCTCACCCCTTTATCTTGGTGGGAGGGCGAGGATTTTTCAGGTTGTGTTGGCGGAAATGACATAGCGTGGACAAAAGACCCGGGGCGATCTCGCTACTCAGAGTATGCAATATTGAACCCAGAGTGCTCAATGTTAGGATCTAGCTCTAACTCTTCACCGTGGTTAGCACCATCTGGGGGGCAGCCTCGTGATAAGGACCCCATCTTCCAGCGGAGCACCTAACACAATGCACTCTATCTTAAGGAACCGTTAACTTCTTATGATGAGTTTCTGATGGTAGCATCGGGCTAATATATATGGGTGGACAACTACTCATAAGTACAAAATCCAAGCTCTATCTATTGGAAAACATATTATTACGGCCTACAATAAGGGTACTCCCAACCCAGACTCTACCTTGATTTCTATCCCTATTAATTATCCTTACCACGTAGGCATTTTGTTGATGTGGCAAGCGATTTAATGAGGAGAGAGATAGAAACTAGGTCTAAGATAGAAACTAAGTCTACACGAGAACCAAGACATGAAGAAATGTGATAGGTAGATGAGGGAGAAAGAAGATGTGCGATTGGACAAGAGATTATTTCGTAGAAACTATCCATTGGAAACATAGTTTCTATACGTAGTGTCTATATAGATAGAAACTATACATGGTTTCTACCATTATGAGTGCCCTAATAAATGGACCATGGAGACATAGTTTATGGTACACTTAACTAAACTAATTTGATTTCTTAAATGTTGATGATTTTTTTTTTGTAAAACTGCTGAAAGTTAGAATAAGTTGACTCATGACAAAACTACATTTCAAAATGGTTGGAATACGGGCTAAAGAAACTCAGATAATATTTATCACTACTACAATTTTGTTTTCTAGAGGCGGCTAGACATTCTGTCTCTACAAATTCGGCGATTTGTAGAGGTAGTTCTTCAGCCGCCTCTTTGAGTTGTTTTAAAAAGCGTTGTCCAGAAATCACAAATTAAGCCAAAAAATAGCAATTTTTTTAATCCCAGGAGATCCCACTGGGCAGCCACATGCGTGTGTCATCATGTCACAAGTCCTCGCCTCTGCAGATCAGATTTCTAGAGGCAGCCGGAAACAGGAGCCGCCTCTAGAAATCAATTAATAGAGGCTGCATTTTGAGCCGCTTTACACATTGTTGTTCAGAAATCACAAATCCAGAAGAAAAATATCAATTTTTTAATCCTAGGAAACCCCACTGGACAGCCACACGCGTGCGGCCACCAGCATGTTCATGTCCAAACCACTACACCATATAACACTTCTATCCAAAAGGGATATTTGCCATACTCATCTTATTTTTATCCAATTTTCAAATGAGTATTTGGGACCCTCAACAAATTCAAATGAAAAAATTATAATTCCAAACTTTTATAACTTTTCAAAATCTTCAACTTTGGTTTTGATTGTTTTTCTATCAGAGGTTGTTTGATTTTTTTTATTTCAAGTGTGAGAAATTCAAATATAATTTTCCACACATAGATGAATTTAAATGAAAAATTTATCAACTACAAAGTTTCATAACTTTTTCGAGATGTAAAACTTTCGTTTTGGTCGTTTCTCCCTCCGAGCTTATTTGAAAAATACAAATTTTAAATGTGAGGAAATTCAAACATAATTACATAAATGATTTCAAATAAAAAGGTTATCATCTACAAAGTTGCATAACCTTTTGAGATCTATAACTTTTGTTTTGGTCGTTTCTCCATCCGAGGTTGTTTGAAAAATTCGAAAATTTCAAAAGTAATCTTTAATGCATAGATGATTTTGAATGAAAACATTGTCAACTATAAAATTGCATATCTTTTTGAGATCTACTCTGTCCGTCCCTACATGTCTGTCGTTTTCGCTTTCAGAGAAACAATTTGACTAAATATATATAAAAATATTAATATTTATAATACATAATTAGTATCATTGATAGATCTTTGAATCTATTTTCTTAACAAATTTATTTGGAGATATAAATGTTGTACGTATTTTCTATAAATCGAGTCAAACTTTTCGGCACCCAAACCGTGGCGACAGACATTTAGGGATAGAGGAAGTACAACTTTGGTTTTGGTCATTTCCCTATTTGAGGTCCTTTGAAAATTTCGAATTTAGTATGCAGCTCCTATTTTTTAAGGCGGCGAAAAATAAAACCGTCTACAGAAATCAATTTATAGAGGTAGCTGGAAATAGAGCTGCCTCTATAAATAGTGGCATTTGTAGAGACGGCTTGAAACAACCGCTGCCTCTACAAATGCATGGCTCTATTTGGTGGTAAAAGGCCTCGAATTTGTAGCGGTTATACTCTGAATGAACGATTGTGAGAAAAAATGGAGCGAAATATATCTGAGTGGCTAATCGTCCATACCTCTTGTTCTCAAGGAAATGCCGGAGTTCGTCGATGAGTTGTCCTCGAACCAGCATGGCCATGTTAAGATCGTTGTACCTTTTCTTGTCAAGGTGTATGAGAATGTCTCTCAAGGTTTTCTTTGTGCCTGGTTGTGGGCCAACAGAAACAAAAGCCGTATGTTCGAAATCCCCTTTAATATTTTCATAGACTGATTTTGCAAGAGTCGTCTTGCCCATTCCTGCGGCACCCCAAATAGAAACTATCTTCAATCGCTGAGATGACGAGGACATCCTGGCTATAAGCCCAGCCTTTAACTTGTGGATACCGACAAGTTGTCTGAGCCCGTCCTCAAGACATGGTTCAACAGTGCGAGTCATCGTTGTAGGCACAGAATTTGCAGCATACCAGGCAGCCAGATTCTCGACTCGAACCTTGATGTTGTCCAGCGTCTTCCTGCTGAAGCTGTCTTGGATGATAATGATAGGCTGTGTCACTTCTTGTTTGCTCTCGTCGGTGCGTAGCAGTAAGTCGTCGACGATGTCCTCTATGTCATATGGCAGCTCTCTTAGTTCGTAGGCACAATGCTTACCATCCTCGAGTGGGTCAAGGTCAAACACAACCTGGTCCTGCTGCGCCCGTGGCATCATCCTGACTACTAGTAGGGCATCTTCCATTCTCCTCAGATGTATCTCAAGAGACTCTAATAATAAGTCTTTCTTCGTAGTAGTACTTGTTCGCAGATTGTGCTCCTGCTTGAGGAACTCGCCCAGCTTGGGAAGGAGGCGTCCAATGGCCCCTGCAGCTGCAGTCATGATATCCACTTTGCACTGGTGGTCGATTCCTTTTCCTTCTTCCATATTCATGGGAGCTCATGCACCTAGTTAGCTGAGAGGTGATTTGGCAGTATGCAAGGTCGATTAATATATATGATCTTTATATAGCTGCCCCTACAATTAATCGATGTCCTGCAGTGGATGCACATATGATACTTATTAGGCACAGTTAGTTAGCGTAATAAGTAAAGCAGAGTGCAGCAATAGATGATGCTCCTTTTATTTGGACATGCATGTCTCACATATACCTAGTTGCCCAGCAGGTCAACTGCTCGATCAAGCGCACATTATTATATGCGCCGCCCTTGTTGTTGACTAACCAACCTCAAAGCAAAAGCAAAGTAGTAGTAGTAGGTTCAAAATTAGTGCTTTGCATTGGGTGCCTAATAATCTATATAATCTCTGTCTTACGTTAATTAGGACTCCTACTGCTCAAAGACCAAATTAGTAGCAGTAGCAGGCAGTCCTAGATCCATATCCACGAGCAGCAGAAAGCCAGAAACCAGCAGACGTATATGCAGTTAATTAGACACAACCAACTAATTCGGATCCAATGCAAGCAAATTGATATGCCTTGGAAAAAGAATCAAATGTCTTCAGTTTGGAGAGCAGGGGAATGACTGATAGATCAAGGCTTTGGAGAGCTGCAACACGTTGTAGCTAATACTAAGCGCCAACGACGAGTCCCCCGAACGGACACAAAATTTATCTGAGTAAATGCATAGAACATAAGAACGAAGAAGATTAACTAGCGAGAACGAAGCAGTACTGACCTAGGGAGCGAGGCTAGCTAGCTTTGAGGAGAAGAAGGAATTACATTCAGAGAGTAGATGGACTGGAGGGCGTAGATATCTGTGAAGAAGACGACCCAGGTGACCACAGGTCGCCGAGAGTCTCCGTTTTTTATCACTGAAAATATTTTTGTCTATATGTGCTTTCAGGAGTTGAAGGAATGCCAGAATAGATGGAGGGCGTAGATATATTTGTGTGAACAAAGCTCCATGAAAAAAAAGGATTAAATACAGAGTAGTTGGTAAAGCATTCTCACACACGTCCAAATTCTAATACCTTTGTACCTGAATAAATAGGTTCTAGCTCAAAAATTTGTCTACAAATAAATCAATCTCTAGAAGGTTGAATGGTCCATCAGCCCATTTATTTTTCTCAAAGTCTCCTCACATTTACTGTACCCCTCCCATCTCCAGTGTTGAGCTAGTGAACTTGCATGTGTAGTAAATATTATAATTAGTGTAATACTGAAACAATCATTGATCAAAGTGCAACTACTCCAGTTAAAGAAGTATAATATGGAATTTTCTCTATCACACTAATCTATCTTAAACTTGTAGCAATCTATTTATCCAGGGACAGAGGGAGAAAGCACCAACACAACCGCTTTTACCATTGAACATGCATGGCTTTTGGTTGGTTACAACCCACGCTTATCCCACCAACGACTCCTGAGAATGGTTTCCACCTAATCTGACCCCTCTGGCATGGGCTCCGTCTCGTCCGACCCCTCGGGGGACAACTTCAACTTGTCCGATTCTCGGGGGAAATATTCGGCCTCCTAGGGGTTTATTCTGTCTTGCCCGACTCCAACAGGTCAGTTGGGCGAGAATCCAAGGAGGCCCACGAGGCCACCAACCACTACGACATGGTAACAAGGGCTCAACCCCATACCCCTGCCTTCAACAGGAGCATGAGCGTACTATGATGCGATGCCCCATCGTGACAGGCCATGCCAGGACATTTACGTTGTTGTAATAGGGAGCATTGTGCTACCAACCATGGTGTGACCCTCCTTCAGGTCAACTGTTGGACCACCCTGTTGGCCATACCGCAACAGGACCAAGGGACCCACACGAAGGAGAGAAGGACAACGTTGTTCTATGGGTTTATACACCCTATCCTTTTTCTGCTTTTCTCTTTCTTCTCCTCCCTCTCGGCTCTCCCCTCCGAGCCACCCATGACATTTGTAATCATCCCTTCCCTTGAACTACAAAAGAGAAGGCCGGATTCTCGCATCGAAAAGCACAACATCAACTCTCACACGAACAACAACACAACCCATTGCATGCACTCACCAAAGACTTGGGAACTCTCCCTCTCTCGCCCGTTTGTAAACCCCACTTCAAACACGAGTGCAGCTGGCGCATGCAATCGAAGACTATACTAGGGACGTTCTGCCTGAACCAATATAAACCCTTGTGTCCCACTAGCACACCATCCGAGTCCTAAACGTGCATCACAAGTTTGCCGGGATTTTTCGAAGTCAATGACATCTGCACCAGCATCTTACGACTATTACCTCATGCATCGACATCATCGCCTGCCTCAACATCCCTTTTTGCATTAATAATGCGAAAACATATGGCACTGAGCCCCTTTGGTGGCCCTGAACTGCGACACAAGCTATTCTAGACATCTTTGGCTTCGATAGGTGCTCTACCTTCTGGCAACATCACCGCCATGGCCGGACTCGCTAGACATCCTCATTATTACACCATTGGGTGAATGACAAACCTGCAACCCCTTGCAGTAGGCTTCCACGCTCCAAGAACTAAGAAGATGACGGCGACGCTGCCCTCCGTGACGTCGCCCTCCGCGCCGCCCGGGCGCGACTTCGTGGTGCCCGAGCCCGGCTCCCCTCCCGATGTGTCCAGCTACACCACCTTCCATGCCGGACTGCTTCCATGTCGTTGGGGACCTCGTCACGCTCATATCCGAGCCCCAGGTTTTACTGTTGCAGTTCGTTCGATTCGTCGCACCAAGTTGCGAAGCAGGTACGTGAAGTTGATTTCATTTGTTTTCTTCTTTTTGATCGGGTTCTCTGTTCGCTGGGTGGGACACGACTGGGTGCCATCATGGCGTGGCAGCTGTGTTTGCTCCGGCCTGAACCGATGCAGGCGCTCATGAATCTCAGCATACAAGTGAGGCACCCATGGCGGCCTGATCGAGATGTGCCCACTCCAGACCATGAGGGATGCCTGCGGCGAAGACCACTACATGTGCCACTTCCAGGTATACAAGTGGAGACTTCCATTCCCATCGCATTATACTACTCCAATCTCCTATATTTATGATGAATTCTTGTTCCGTCCTCGGCCCTGATAACCATTCATTCATACGTTGTATTGTTAAAAATCTGATGTCAGGCTTCATATAGTTGTGTAAAAAAAAAAATCATGCACACCCATGCCATGCGTGGATGATTGCCTTCAGTCTAGCATTATTAGCTGTGCTTGGAGCTGATTATAGTTGAATGTGCAGTGGATAAATCTCATGTTATTTCTGTCTTGTACCTATATAAATGATTAAACACCTGTGTTGGCTGTAGCTGATGATACAAATGTATATTTGTGCTGTTGGACATAACACAAGTGGAGTTTCCTTTGATGTTATTTTTAATCTTCTATATATGTTCTATTGCTGTTAACTCTGAAAAATGCTCTCTTTTGATTTTATTGATTTATTCACTGCACTCTGCAGTTGTTAATCTGCTGGCCTCTTTCACAAGCTACATGATTCCTTGGGATCCTGCTAGCCTCGAAAGTTGTTTGAGTGTGGTGGGGCATGATCTGAATAATTTTAGTCTAGACATGTTTGCTTTATTACTTTCGCCCCTCTTGTCGCTCTGGTTTAGTCCTGTAATATTATTACAAAGGGGATTAGTAGCTATGCATTACCTTTCGATCTTGGTTCTAGCACATGGTGGTTGTTTAGAACTGTTTGTTCTGTATCTTGAGATGCAAATGTTAGGTACCTGGATGTTTCCTTAGTATAATAGTATTTCAGTCTGTTCTCCTATAATTGTTGTATGGTTTTTTAGACTTTACTCGATGCTAGCTATTCTACGCAGACTTTGCTTGTGCGATCCGTGTAATTTTAGTATAAAAGTTTAGTTGTCTCATACCAACGCACGGACACGCTACCTAGTAATCTTTTAATTTTAAGAAGAAAATAGAGCCTCGGGCTCTTACCCCTTCCCTCTCTCCCTCTACAGCAGTATCCGCCTCCGTCTCTGTCTCTCAGGCTGCTGCTGCCCCAGCCATCACTGCCCAGCCCTAGCCTCCGACCACCATCGGCGACAGCAGCCCAACACTTACCCCCTCCCCCACCAAGGTAAACTTAATTAGGTAAAGATGAATGATTGTACAAAGCAAATTAAATGAGTTATACAGATTAGTCTGCTCTTCAATTATACAGGCCTTGTTTAGAAAGGTCTGGATTCTGGACTAGTCTGCTCTTGAATTATAAACATATGTGTTTTACGAGTTCATGGCGCAGTAGTAGGCAGGCAGTCCTAGATCCAGAAGAGCACTGCAGCAGAAACCGAAATTAGGGGCAATTGCTTGGGGAAAAGCAAGGAAAAGTAACTAGAGGCGAGAATAATTAGCACTGACGACGTACCTGGGGATCGGAGGGAGCCGAGAGGCTACCTAGCTTTCACAAGTTCAGAGACACACGTAGTAGATGGAGCTGGAGGGCATAAACTCTATGGATATAGTTTGCGAGGATCGGAGGAAGATTTATGCTTTGCCTTTGGTGGGTGAGTGGGTCACGACTCGCTAGTGGAAGACCGGGAAAAGTGGAAAAGCAAGATGCTCACCTCACGTCAACTACTACTTTTTCTTTTGTTCGAAGCAAGACTTTTTTTTTCCCATCTTAAGTTGGGGCGGGCACCCCTCTCGCATAGTAATTGCGAGATTATACCACTCCTCATCTCCCTTTAACTGCCTGAAGGACGATCATTTGTTCAAAGCAAGACTAATCACTCTAAGAACGGGTAATCACTGTGGAATCATCACTGTACTATAGTCGGAGGGGACTGAAGTATGATGCCATAGTTGAACCTCGCGCCGACGAAAGGGCCGCTGCCGCCACCGACTTCTACGTTGTCTGCACTACCGTGCCGCTTGAGCATCGTCGCACGGGCACAGAGTAGATGCCTCCGGCCACGACGACCGCGGCGACGAGCGCAGCTACGCAGATAGCCACCATGTCTGCCGTCGACAGTCCCTGCGCAGCCCTGCAGTGCGTGTGGGTCGCGGGAGATATGGCAAACACCGCCGCGCCCGCCATTGCCTAGCTCTCTCGTACGTGACGAATGGTCGCCCTCACGCCGCGGGCTCTGTCTCTCGAGGGCCATCTTTATAGAGTGTGTGTGCGCGCACGCTACAGCTGAGGTTTTACTGCCCACGAAGCTGTGATGTCCATCTGCCATCTGCATCTTTTTTTAAATTTTTTTTCTTTGTTTTAGAAAATGAATCAGGCTAATGAGACCCTCCCAGATCCAAATGGATTTTGCAGTGGCGCAGATGATGTATCTGTTTTTGTGTGTGTGTGTGTGTGTGTGTGTGTGTGTGTGTGTGTGTGTGTGTGTGTAACCTTCCACTTTTCTTTTTTGTATTTGTTGAGTTACTCATTTGTGTAAAATAGGTTCACCCTTAAGTAATTGGATTTAGGGAGAAGCTCACTTTGTATTTGGGCAAATATTTGCCTTCTAAAGTAATTTTTGTAGTTGTTCACTTATTGATTTTTCTGTTATTGCTTAGTAAGCTTCTCATTTTCTCTGCTTTTTTAGGTGGTTGATGATCTGTGCAGCCTTGTACACGAAAACTCATATGGCAAGTGTATGTTCTGCTTGTTGCCTACAGAGAGCTTAGTTTTGAGTGTGTTGCAGATTCTGTTAGATGCTTTAAAGGGAGGTGATGAGTTGAAAGAGAACAATGTTGCTTCTGCTACCTGTGTTCCTAATGCCGGAGTTAATGACAATTTATTCAAACCATGTCACTTATGTTAGGCCCAAGTGGATCTTCAACTAACCCCCCATCTGTGTGTTTTGCCTTGTAATCTTTGAGTTCTATCACAGAGTAGCAGGTGGAGGGTGCCCTAACAGCAGCAACTGGTGGCTGTAGCTGGTACGGTGCTACAGAAACTCGTGAGTAAGAACACAATCGGCAGCCATGACAGTGGCTGTGGCTGTAGGACAGCCTATCGACCAGGCCCGAATGGCCGAACCCCTGCCACCGGGTGGGTTTCATGGCATGAGTACGAAAACCATAATTATTTAATTTGGTTTGAACGCAAATGCCTTGATATAGCACGGTGGTAGGTCCTCTAGTTAGGAGGCTACCAACTAGAATTCAAATTCTGGTTTGAACGAAAAATTGCCCCTTTGTTATGTAACTGCCTACAACACCATATATGAAACACAAAACAGGAGAAAAAAGGTTACAAATCATACACATGTGGATACAACACTAAAACAAGCGTTCCACACACCTAGCACGGCACTGATCACTCTGTCTGATCCCGTGGAGTGAAGCGGTGAATGATCCAATAACCCAGCCAATAACTGAAAGAACTGCACTGCACAGGCGGCCGGGGGAAGAGGACGGAATTGCTGAAGAAGAGGCCGGTGGCCGTGAGTTCAGAAGAAGGAGCGCTTGGTGGAGGGCGCCCTCCCCACAGCCCTCACGAAGTTGGCGAGCTCCAGCACCCGCGCCACCTTGGTGCCCCGCTTCGCCTCCGCTGACGCGCGCTTCTCCTCCGCCTTGGCCACCTTGTTCTGCGCCTTCTCCATCGCCTTGGCACGCTTCTCCTCCAGCTTCCTCTGCACATCACAGACATGCATTGATATCAGAACTGAACAAATTCAGTTGCATGGTCACTGATCACGGGGGTTTGCTGGCCTTCTCGACCTGGTCGCCCTCCCAGCCGTAAGCCGTTGATGACGACCGCCTCGCGCTTGAAGCGGTTGTTGACCTTGGCCACCTCCGCGATCTGCCACGCGGCGATCTTGGACTCCACCTCCTCCTTCTTGACCTGCCCGACGGACAGGTCACCGTTGGCGCTGGCGGCGGTGGCTGCTGCGGCGACCATGTCCGAGAAGAACTCCCTGCTCATAGTCGGGAAGGGCTCGCTGGGTGCGGTGTCGCTCCCGACGGAGCGGATGGACGTGTGCCTGCTCCCGCCCGCGCCGGCGGACCCCCACGACGACTCGCCGCCGCGCGCCCGGCGGTACGACGAAGGCTGGCTCGGCGGCGTGCTCAGCGCGTGGATGTCCCTGAACTCCTCCTCCTCCTCGTTGTCCCCCACCGGCTGCAGCCGCCTGTCCTCGACGACGACGCTCCTCTCCTGATGCTCGACGCCACCGCCGCCGCTGCTCGTGCTTGCCGCCGTCTGCTCACTCAACATGTGTCCTCCTCCTCCACGCTAACCCTCTTGCGGCCGCGAAACCATCTGCGCTTGGCTCGGCGCAGCTGGTCGGCCAGCTACTCCCTGATCGGATTGCGGACGTGGGCCCAGGGAGGAAGCGAGGGGCCCATTGAAGAGTAGATAGAGATAAGCACACGTACAACCCCTCTACCCAACATTAACCCTCGCACGCCGCCGCCGCCATGTACCGTTCGACTTTAGCCGGGCTGAGTCATGCAGCCCCGGGCGCCTCCCCGTCGAAGAACCCCGTTGCTCTGCCGGAGTCGGGAGAGTCGATCAACGACAACGACGACGCCCGCGTTGAGGGGGAAGGGGAAAAGGAGAGTATGGTGGGGGAGAAGAAAAATACACATGAAAAGGAGGTGATCATGGAGGAAGAGAAGGAGACGATCGCAAAGAAACAGGAAAAGTTGAACAAGGGCAATGGTGGAGGAATTCTGACTAACAAGCTTTTCTCAGACCTCTACATATCCGACCTCACTGCCAAGGCGATCACAGAGATGAACTACAGCCACCTCACCGAGGTCGTTCTCGCCTACGCCTATATATTTGCAATTGCACCATCTATCGTTTTTTTTTTTCTCTTCTGTTTCGGTGCATTTACATAACTACATATAGATGAATATTTCATATTTGTGTGAATGATTGCGTTATGTGTGCTCATCTGCTCTTCGCTTCACTGTTTGATTTTGGCATTGGCATGTATGCGTAGTTCAATTTTCATGGTTGCAGATTCAAGCTAGATCAATACCGCATCTTATGCTAGGTAATGATGTGCTGGGTTCAGCCAAAACTGGCTCAGGGAAGACCCTTGCCTTCCTTATACCAGCAATTGAACTGCTGCACAAAGCGTGCTTCGTGCCAAGCAACGGAGCTGGAGTTATTGTAGTTTGCCCAACAAGGGAGCTTGCTATCCAGGTACGAAGGATATATATGCTTGACGCTACAGTATTAATCTTTAATTCCATTTTACATGCATGTTTTGTGACTATTCAACTTGCTGAAACAATCAAAATCAGATATACTATCCTTTTCTGAGATAATGCTGGTGCTTAAATATATAATGCATAAAAGAGACTGTTTTATGTCCTGTGTATCTAAATGTTGGATGTTTGCTGAAATTTCGTTTGTAGGGCCTCACACTTGAGTACCCCCCTAACTATGTGTTTCATCTACGTTACATGGATACGTCGCTGAAGGCGCGTATCGCGTATCCGATACGTATCGGAGACGGATACGTGTCCGATACTCCTCCGATACGTATCCTCAAAGTATCCGATTTTTTCTTTTTATCGTAAATATTGGATACGGCATTCGATACGTATCTGGCTTAGCGGATACGGAGCCTCGGATGCCGGCACTCCCGCATGCTCGCACCTCGCGCCGCATCCCCACGCAGTGACGCTGCATCCTCACTCACGGGTCGCCAGCCACCAGTGACGAGCCTCCGCCTCTGCTCGCCGGCGAGGATCCTCCGCCCCTGCTCGCTGTCCGCCAGCGACGAGTTTCCGCCCCTGCGACATGATTCCAGGCTCCAGCGAACTCCAGCGAGGAGCGGACGCCTGCAGGCCACGGCGAGGAGCGGATGCCTGTGGGCCGCATCCATCTTCCCGAGCGCCTCCTCTGTTCCTCCGTCGAGCTGCAGCAAGAGGAGCGCCTGCTCTATTCCGTCGAGCTGCAGGCCTGCGCCCAGCAAGAGGAGCGCCTCCTCTGTTCCGCTAGAGAGAAGATAAGATTCCCGATAAGATGAGATGAGCATTTTTCTACTTGCCTCCTCCTCTTCACTTTTTGCATTCTGCACCTTTGCTTTGTACTATTTTATAAGCCAACTCCACTGTTGCTGCATACTGTGGCATTATTTATTATTTGAGAGTTTAGGAGACCTCAAACATGCTGTGTTGTTATAATAGTACACTTAAGTAGTTAATTACAACGTTTTAAAGTTAATATCAATTTTATTAAATTCAGACCTACATTATTTTTATTTTATTTTTTAAATAGTAAACGTATCCACGTATCGGGTTTTTTAGAAAATTGCCGTATCCGCGTATCCGTATCCTTCCGATACTGATACACGTATCCGTATCCGTGCTGCTTAGTGTTTCATTGATTCTTTTGTGCTAGATACACAATGTTGCCAAGCAATTAATGAAGTATCACTCACAAACTCTTGGTTATGTAATTGGTGGCACCAACATGAGAAATGGAGCCAATCAACTTGTGAAAGGGATCAATCTCTTAGTTGCAACTCCAGGCAGGCTTCTGGATCATCTTCGAAATACTAGTAGTTTCAACTACAAAAGGCTACAGGTAAAGACATTTTGGCTACTATCATTTGTTCCAACCTTCAAGGAAATTATACTTCTGTCGAAATATTGTGCATATTTTAATTATCACACTAAATAGCAAATACAGCCAGTGATTTCATACTTATCTACTCTACTTGCATTTCAGTCACCTGATTACTCCCTCTGTCCTGAAATGTTATTTTTTATTTTGTGTAAAACGAATTAAGTGGGAACTAGTAGAAGTCTTGCATCTGTAGATAATTTTTTCTCTCATATATGTCATGAATACTAAATTTTACTTATAATGAAACAAATATATAATTGCATTGTAAATATATTGTCTGGCTGGCCTGGAATCGATTGTGCTGCCCACTCATAGCTTGGCAAATGTAATATCCTGTTAGCTGCGCTGGGCTGCCCCATGGACAAGTCCAGCTCGCAGGCTCATGTTCAATGGTCCTGTTTCTCAGGAAAATGACTTTGAATTTCATGAAAATTGCTGCTTAAAGCAGTGGATGTAATTACTGACCTGTACCCTATTTTTGACATGGCTATTTGCCAATTTGTATGTTGCAGTGCCTTATAATTGATGAAGCTGATCGCATACTTGAGCAAAATTTTGAAGAGGATATGAAACAAATATTTAAACGACTCCCTCAGGTATGTGATAATCTGACAACTTCATTTCATATGCAGAGTGCAGCATTTAACTTTTGTACTGAGATTACTGTATTTAGTTCTCAATTTGTTATGCATTATATGCAGGATAGACAGACTGTTCTTTTTTCTGCTACACAGACTCAAAAGGTTAAAGGATTAGCATATTCAATCTTGTCCCTATTTTTGTGTCTGTGCCATTGCTTATTGCTTATGTGTTTTGATCCCATAGGTTGTTGAATTTGCAAATTTTACATTTGGGCAAAATGAAGAAAGACAAAGGAAACTTGTTTATGTTGGAGTTGATGATTCTAAATTAAAGGTGTGGACTGCTTCACCATGCTATTCCAACTTCCAACTCTATTTTAAAAAATTTTTAAATTTATTTTGTATGAGAAATAATTGTGATTCTCTTACAGCCTACTGTTGAGGGCTTGCAGCAGGGTTACTGTGTCATTCCAATCGAGAAAAGATTTCTGGTTCTGTATGCATTCCTAAGAAAGGATGCAGCATAGGAAGGAGGATGTGAAGGTCATGGTGTTCTTTTCATCCTGTAGCTCAGTGACGTTCCATGCAGAATTTCTAAATTTCCTTGGGATAGGTTGTTATGATATCCATGGGCAGCAGAAGCAGCAGAAGCGAACTAGTACCTTCTTCCAATTTTTGAAGGAGAAAAATGGCATCTTATTATGCACAAACGTGGCAGCTCGTGGGCTCGATATTCCTGATATGGCAAGTTTTTGACTTCTGTTTTTAAATCATTTGTACCACTTCTTTCTGTACCCCTCAGTAACCTAAGGATCTTATCTTATTTAGGACTATAATTTTACCGCTTCTTTGTGTACCCCTTAGTAACGTAAGGATCGTTTGTCTTGTTTAGGACTATATTGTGCAATTTGATCCTCCAGATGACCCAATGGTAAGTGGTTTTGAACCTTCCTAAATAAGTAAGTTACATCTAATTTCTCAAATTCGCTAACTTATTACATTGGAATTTAATTTTGTAGGATTACATTCACAGGGTTGATCGTACTGCCCGAGGTGACAAAGGCAAAGGAAGTGCATTATTGTTCTTACTACCAGAAGAACCTGAGGCTTCTTATTTACCTGCAGGTAATGTCCCCTTCACTCTCTTCTCCCTCTGTCTGCTTCAAAAAACTCTGTTCTCCCTCTATATTAATAGGAACCTCTTAGTATATGGTCAAAATAGTTGTGGAAGGGAGTGCTTTGAAGTATTGATATGCTTAGTATCTTTTTAGGATTTTTTCTTCTCCAATTATGATTCTCCAAATAGTAATCATAATTGTATAGTCAGAGTAACACATTCAATGTTTGCCTGCAGGCAGCCAAAATTTCTCTGACTGAATATGTTTTCAGTGAAAAGCACGTGCCAAAATCACAATCACAACTTGTGAGTTGTCTCTTTTTTCAATTCAGTTTTTTTTTGTTTTAATGTGTATTTAACTTGAGTTTTGGAGCAGGAGAACATTGTTGAGGGGAATTACTTCCTAAACCAGTCTGCGAAGGAAGCCTACAGGTCCTACCTTTTGGCTTACAACTCACATTCTATGAAAGACATTTTTTATGTCCATCAACTTGATCTCAAGGTACATAATTGTGAATTTATTTCTTAGACCTTGTTTCGTGTGCATTTATCTTTGCTCTAGCTATTATATCTAATATTTGATGTTGCCAAGCACATAATGAATGCAAAATGCAAATTGTCTGTTTTCTAAGTAGTATTCTTTTTTTTGGTTGGGTCGCCGTGTCTAATTCATTGATGTCTAATTCATTGATGTCTTTCAGAAAGTTGCTGCATCTTTCTGTTTCAAGAACCCTCCTAAAGTCAATCTGGACCTGGACAGTAGTGCATCTAAACACCGAAAGATGAGGAAAGTGGACGGTGTAAAGAGGCACGGAATTGGTCCTTCGAACCCCTACGGAAGGAGAGGCTGTTACGATTCGAGGCAGTTGGCAAGATTCTAGAAAAGATATTAGTGTAACAACCCCAAAAATTCAAACACTAAAAATACCAACCATCGAAATATTTTCCAAAATAACCTCATAACTGTGTGTGCATGCATATAGAGAGATGTATACTTTTGCAAATGACATACTAATGACTTGCTAATTGTTTATTTTTAGTCCATATTGCATCTCTGGATTTCATATTGAATTTATGTGTGAATTACTTTTATTTCCTAAATAATATAAGTAAATATGCCCAAACACATGAAACAGTTACAAATATAAGTGCAAGAATATATCCGTTCAAATTCAAGTGTATATATAAGTATATATATGAGAATAAGAAATAAAAAGGAATTATAAAAGAGAAAAAGAGGGGGAAAAGGAATTCAGCCCGGCCGGCCTGCTAACCCCCGCCAACCGGCCTGCTTGATCGGCCCAACTCGCCAGCCGCCTCTACCTCGCGCGCACTCGCTCACCCCCAACGGGTCGGCCCAGCCAACATGGCCCAATCCCGCGCGCACGCACCCTCCTCGTTTCCTTTCACTTGTGTCTGACCGGTGGGGCCGCCCGACCCCGCATTGTTCTTCTTCCCGCTCGGGAAGAAGCCGACCACGCACGCGCCATGGCCGACAGGGTCATGCACTTTGCGTGATCCTAGCCCCACGCTGCGCCCCGGCCTGTCCCCCGCCTGTCCCCTACCTTGGCCGCCAAGGAGCACCACGGGTGCAAGAAGCCCTAGCACGGCCCGCGTCGTGACCTTCCGATCCGCCGGATCAAATTGCGGCCATCCGCCATGGGAGCTCACCGAACCACCCTATAAAAGGACCGAGCACCCAGCGCTCGGAACCCTACCAACCCCACCGCCGCACTGCGGCTCGATGACACCACCACCCTCCCAAGAGAGAAGGACAGAGGGAGGAAGGAGAAGAAGATGAGGGAAGGCCGCTGGAGACCGAGTGGAGCTACCAGAGCCGAAAACGAAGCCGGTGCCACCGACGAGGAGCCGTGCGACACTACAAACTCTCGGCACGGCCTCACCAGTCACCTCGTCACTGCATCGCTAGCCTCTCCCCTTCGAGCCCGCGGTGAGCCCCCGTTACCCCTCGGACCGTGCCCGACCGCACCCAGCTATCACGAGTGGACCTCGCCAGAGTCGCTGCGTTCCGGCCAAGCCAAAGGAGTAGGGTTAGCAAGACCGCCACCATGGACCTCGCTAGAAGCTGGAACGCACCTTGCGTGCGTTAGCGACCCAAGGAAGCCCTACTGCCACTAGTTGCCCCGCTTCACCAAATGCGCACGCCGCACTGCACACACCTGGTGGAACGCGCTCACCTCGATCGTGACCCGCCGCAACGACAGCCCCGTTCCTGTCGACTCCGACCTTCTCGCGTGACGAGGATCGGTCGTCGAGATTCCCCGTGGACCCATGAGCCTCACGGACTAGCTAAATGGCCCAAGAACCATAGCCTTGGCCATGCGCGTCGGCGCCGTGACCTCGCCGGAGTTTGGCTACGCACCAAACTGCGACAAGAACTCCGTCCTGCCTATAGATCGTCCCTAGAGGTCCATTGAGCCCCTAAGCAGCCCCAATTGAACGAAAAAAGCCACTTCGGGCCACACCCGCACCTGCAGCCGCCTTGCCGCCGCTCGCCGGAGTCCTGGCCATGCTGTCGCTGCTGATATCCTACTCCGGAGTCCTTTCGGCCTAAATTGAGCCATCTGCTGCATTCACGGGAGCACGGGGAAGCGAATTCACCCCTCCAAGAGCCTTCCTGAGGTGCGGCGGAGCACCATCACATACTCCATAAAGATCACAAGTCGGTCCTGAAGACCTGGCTCAAACATCAACTGTTGTACTCTTTTTCCCTTGATGAGTTTTTTTCATTTGGTTTTCTCATGCAAGGTTTTTAATGAGGCAACAGGCGTAACATAAGTTATGCATCTGATGCACTCTTTTCTCCTACCTTTTTTCCCACTGGGTTTTTGGAGGAGTTTTTAACGAGGCATATGCATGATAAAAAAAATTTGGCCAAGGGGGAGTGTTATGAATCAAGACTACAGTATTTGAAAGGAAGTCTCTGTTGGTGGCCAAATTTATGAAGAGATGGAAGTAGTCAATTAGAATTCAATCTCTGTAAAACCCTCTCTATAAATAGAGGCACATTGTACATGTGATTGATTCATCAAGTGAAAGAAAGACAGGGGCTCCCCCTCTTCCATATCTCTACCCTAGTTTCATCTCTCTGTTCTCTCTATTCTCTGTGAGTTGTGTGTGTGTGCAAAGCAAGGAAGTTTGTGGTGTTCTACGATTGTGTGAGGAGGTGCTCGCAAGCAAGAGATCGATCGAATTATAACACTAGTTACATGTGGGAGCACGGCCCACACATTTTGTGTTTGTCCAATGAGTTTATTATACGTTGTATATATTATTTAGATAGAACAAAAGAAAATTATGTCTAGCCTAAAAAGCAGAGACCCTATGATAAGGTGCATCGGCTGTTTCTTATTACATACAAGCACTAAAAATCTAAAATGAATGAAGTCAATCACCATATAATTAAACCAATTAAATTGCAATCCTGTTCCTAAACATCCTCCATGCATGTCTTGCAAAAGTTTCCATGGATCAGGTGGCTGCATTCACCGAATAGCAGGATGCATACAACCCCTCGCTCCTCCATCTGCAGTAGTGACGACTAGTGGACCTCAATCCACTGAATTATCCCTGAGAATCACCTACATTCATAAATCATAATATATACCTTAGCTTTATCAAGAATTATATCGTTTTGACACAAACACAGCGCCCAACAAAGCCTCCACCGCCAAGATTGGTTCTTGGCGTGGAGTATGAAACCTGCAACACATGATTTCCTTTATTTAACATCCATGAAATTTCTAAATAATGTTATGGCAAATAAAATTCATCAATCATCACTATACCACAACCTACCTGTAGCATCCTACGGATGGTTGATATAAGTTGGCTCAGCGACCTACAGTCAGTCGCTACTCATTTTATCGCTGATAGGGGCCTCGCTATAACTTATAGCGACCGACCCACTTATAGTGAACTATAAATTATAGTGACCGACCGTTGGATAGTACTAGAAAGATATAACGACACATAGTTGGCACCAATTACAAACTTATATCGACCAATGGCTTGATGCTATATTTATATGGCGACAAACTGTCAGACGCTATCCATAAAAGAAAATAATATCATAACATCATCTGTTTATACATTATCCTCAGAATCAATATAATAATCATACAACCAATGAACAATACAAACATTTTCATTTTGGACAATACACAATCATGACACAAAAGCATTTTATAGCTCACAATTATATTATATCCATAAGCATTTCTCTTGTGTCATTTTTCACAACTTGCTGAAACAAGTTACATATATAAAGACATGCAGTCTGGCCATCAAGCTAGAATAATGCATAGCTTAAGGTGTTTGCACTAGTTGCGCAGCTTACATCTCATATGGTTTGTTTGCACTCATTACCAAATTATTCATCACTAGCAAGTCTTAACAAAAGTCTTCGTCGCCAATTAGAATGTCCAAAATAATGCACTAGCCATGCACCCTTCGATCCAACTGCTTCCTGTGCATGCATCAAGCTATCCTAGCCATTATCTCCCAGCTGAAAAATAAAAGATTACACCATCGGTGATTCAACATGGGGAAGGATTCGTGAATCGCACGAGGGGCTGTTGAAGGCTACGCTCGCGCCCGGGACCGCACGCGGAGTCATGCTCGTGGCTTGGGGGGCATGACTGCAGGTGCCGGAGGGTCGCAGGAGGACCGTGCGTGGGGGCCGCTCAAGGGTCGCCAGGCTGGGGGCCGGTGGGCACTCGTGGGGCGCCCGGGAGCTAGTGGGAGCCTGTTACATCCTTAGTGGGCCATATGGTATTCGGTTGTGGGCCTGCGTGCCTTGGCGGCCTGAGTGGCCCTGTATCTGGCGAAGGTATATAAGCCGGGCGTGAGAGGAGGCAAGGCAACGAATGGGAACTATCTGAACTTCCTGACAGAAATCCAAATCCCACGGACTCCCGCCGTGTTCGTCCCCAATTCTCATTCTCGTGCTTGCTCTTCCCAACCTAATTTCCAAATTCCAGTTATCTAGTTGAGTGAGACCATAACATTTGGTAATCGGAGCAAGGTTGATTTGGGGGAGAAAATTTTTTCCCCAAATCGTTCTGGCGTCGAAGCGAAGGAACCCCCCGAAGTATCAGCTCGAGATGGCCGCGTCGATGGAGGAACTGAAGAGCGCGATGGAGAACATGGCGGCTCAGTTCAGCAACCAGTTCGCCAGCGTGCAGGAGATGATGAAGACGTCGCTGGACAAGCTCAGCACGCTGGAGGCATGGCTCTCATCCGCCGACGAGTCCCTGGGGACGCTGTCGAGGCATATCGCCGAGTCGACCTCCCGCATCGAAGAGACGGCGTCGCGCGTCGGGCAGCTGGAGACGCGACCAGCTCCACCACCACCGCCGTCTCCACCGCAGCCGCGCTATCAAGGACGGGATCCACCCATTCTGCATCCACTGCGAGTGGGGTTGGATCTCAACCTGGCGCCGGGGATGTCGTCGAGCACACCGTCACCGCGCGGTGAAATGCCCATGGGCCCGGCTCTGACAATCGGCACCGGGACGCTGGCGAAGGACTCCTCGGAGCCCCTCCACCTCGCCCCCGGCAATGGTACGCCCGTGAGTGCTGAATGTCTTTAGTCCTTTGCTTCTGAATCGCATTCCCCACCGTTTCCCAAAATGGAGTTTCCCAAATTTGATGGTACTAACCCCCCGTCTCTGGATGGACCATTGCGAGGTGTATTTTGAGGTGTATTTGGTGCATCCCACGATGAAGACACGCTTCGCCACACTCAATTTCAAGGAACCTGCAGCCACCTGGTTGCAAATAGTGGAGCGACGAGGGCGTATCACAGATTGGAAGCACCTTTGTGAGTTGGTGATGGCCAAGTATGACAAGGACCAGTACCAGATTCTCCTGAAGCAGGTGGATGCGCTGAGGCAGTCGACGTCTGTGAATGCGTATCACGCGGGTTTGAACAGCTAGCACATGGGATTCTACTCTGCAATCCTGCCATTGACGACACTTTCTTCGTCACGAAGTTTGTCAGTGGCCTTCGTGAGGATATTCGGGTCCCGATTGTGTTGCATCGCCCCAAAGATGTGGACACGGCAAGTGCGTTGGCACTCATCCAAGAGCAAGAGTTGGAGAATAGCCGTGGCAAAGGCTCTGGCCGGGAATTCACTAGAAACACATTGAGAGCAACCTCTGCGGTGGACAAGGGGAAGAATCCTAAACTTGAGGCTTATGGTCTTTGCTTCAAGTGCGGCGAAAAGTGGGGCGCAAATCATACTTGTCCGAACTAGGTTTCCTTACATGTCCTGGAAGAGCTCCTTGATGCTATGGATGTCAGTACCTCTGAAGAGGAGTTGCCAGTAGAGGTGCACTTGCCGATGGAGGATCAGACGGCAAATCAGGCAGTTCTGACTGTACAGAAAGCTTCTGTCACCAATTCTGCTCAACGGCAAACGCTGAAACTGATGGCTACTATTGGCAAGCAGTTGGTCCTCATCTTGGTGGATTCCGGAAGCATTGGCACATTCGTCAGTGATCAGTTGGTGCACCATCTCCACTTACCAACTGAATCCTGTGAAACATCTGTGTTCGGAGCCGCGGATGAGAGTCAGATGCATTGTAACAAGAAAGTGCCCATGCTGTGTTGGTCCGTGCAGGGCCATGGCTTCCAGACTGAAGCACGAGTGTTACCACTCAGGTGCTATGATGTGATATTGGGGGAAGATTGGCTTGAGGACAATAGCCCCATCTGGGTGGACTTCAAGACTAAGAAGATGAGACTTATTGTTGATGGGGTGCAGGTTGAGTTGCAGGGTGTGGTGGAAGACATCACGAACTGCCCACAAATCTCAGCAACAAAACTGTCTGGACTGCTTCGCTGTGGAGCAGTGTCCCATTGCATTCAGATGTCTGCTCCTCTGTTGGACTTGGATGTCCCTGCCATTTGTTCAGTGGAACTAGAGACACTGACATTACCTCCACCAATACAAACATTGTTACAGCAATACGATCATTTGTTTGCTGAATCGACGGCATTACCACCCAGGAGAAGTGCTGATCACAAGATCCCACTGGTTCCAGGCCATCAACCAGTGAAAGTACGGCCCTATCGATATTCCCCGATTCAGAAAACAGAAATTGAAAAACAACTGCAACAGATGTTGGAACAGGGTGTGATTCGGTCAAGTACTAGTGCCTTTGCATTACCTGTACTGCTGGTCCGAAAGAAGGATGGCAGTTGGCGTTTCTGTGTGGACTATCGACATTTGAATGCAATCACTGAAAAGCATAAGCATCCAATGCCGGTAGTTGATGAGCTGCTTGATGAGCTTTCTGGTGCTAAATGGTTTACCAAATTGGATTTTCGATCGGGTTATCACCAAATCTGTATGGCGGCAGGAGAAGAATATAAGACAGCATTTCGCACACATAATGGTCTCTTTGAATTTCTGGTGGTGCCATTTGGTTTAACCAATGCACCTGCAACATTTCAGAGTTTTATGAATCTCATTTTTGCTCATTTGCTGCGAAAAGGAGTGTTGGTCTTCATGGACGATATATTGGTGTACAGTGCCTCTTTGACAGAGCATGTTCAGCTGTTAAAAGAAGTGTCTAACATATTACAGCACCACCAGTTTCTGATCAAGAAATCCAAGTGCTCTTTTGCAACAAATTCTGTGGAATACCTTGGTCATGTGATATCTGAAAAAGAGGTTGCAATTGATTCCTCCAAGATCAAGGCTGTTCAGGAGTGGCCAAAACCAACCACAGTCAAGCTACTGAGAGGATTTTTGGGACTAACAGGGTATTACCGCAAATTCATTAGGCATTACAGTATGATCACTAGGCCATTGACTGAGTTACTGAGAAAGGATGTTCAATTTGTCTGGACACCATCCACTGAGGCTGCCTTTCAATTACTGAAGAAAAGTTTAGTGGAAGCACCTGTATTAGCTATTCCTGATTTCAGTAAACAGTTTGTCATTGAATCTGATGCCAGTGATCGTGGACTGGGGGCAGTTCTTATGCAGGAGAGTCATCCTATTGCATACCTCAGTAAACCATTGGGCCCAAGGAATCAGGCACTCTCGGTTTATGAAAAGGAGTGCTTGGCCATTTTGTTGGCAATTGAAAAATGGAGATCTTATGTGCAGCATCAGCACTTCATCATATGCACTGATCATAGAAGTTTACAGTATTTGACAGATCAGAAAGTTTCCACTCGTTTACAACAGAAAGCATTGTTAAAGCTCATGGATTTACAGTATACTATAGAGTACAAGAAAGGCAATACATATGTGGCAGCTGATGCATTATCTCGTTGTGAATCGACTCAAGAGCTTCAAGCAGTGTCTGAGTGCATTCCTTCTTGGATTCAAAGACTAAAAGAAGGCTATGCAGAAGACTCAGAGGCTACTCAACTATTGACTAAGTTAGCTGTCTGTCAGACTAATCAGAAAGGATATGCACTGAATGATGGCGTCATCAGGTTCAAAGGACGAGTTTGGGTTGGCAACAATCGAACTGCTCAACAACACATAATGATAGCCTTGCATGACAGTGGCATTGGAGGTCATTCTGGGATTGCTGCAACTTATGCCCGTGTGAAACAATTGTTTGCGTGGCCCGGCCTAAAGCAATCAGTGACTCTATTTGTCCAACAATGTCAAATCTATCAGCAAGCCAAAACTGAAAGGATCAAATCCCCAGGACTATTGGAACCACTTCCAGCTCCTTCACAAGCTTGGGAGATCATCAGTTAAGGACCTATCTTCAACTGTGTTCAGTCAAGGACCTGGAACAATGGTTGAAGGACCGAGAGTTATTGTCTCAGCTCATTAAGCAACAGTTAATCAGAGCACAGCAGCGTATGAAGGCCCAAGCAGACAAACACCGCACTGAAAGGGAATTCCAGGTCGGAGATTCAATTTTTCTAAAGCTGCAAACTTATGTACAGTCATCTGTCGCCTCCAGGACACATCAAAAGCTATCTTTCCGATTCTACGGGCCATTCAAAGTTTTGGAACGAGTGGGAAACGTTGCTTACAAGTTGGACCTTCCGGCTGACTCGAAGATACATCCGGTTGTGCACGTTTCGCAACGGAAACGCCAAGTGCCGGCTCAAGTGGACGTCAATGCTGATCTGTCATCGGTATGCACTGATCCCACTCAGATACTGGTTCCAGGGAAGCTGTTGAAATCAAGATACATTGTGCACGGGCCGTCCACGGTTCATCAGCAGCTGGTCCAGTGGTCTGGCTTACCGGAAGGGATGGCGACCTGGGAGGATGCTCGAGACCTGGCCAGGAGTTTTCCAGCGATCAAGCTTGAGGACAAGCTGTGATTTAGCGCGGGGGAGTGTTACATCCTTAGTGGGCCGTATGGTATTTGGTTGTGGGCCTGCGTGCCTTGGCGGCCTGAGTGGCCCTGCATCCGGCGAAGGTATATAAGCCGGGCGTGAGAGGAGGCAAGGCAACGAATGGGAGCTATCTGAACTTCCTGACAGAAATCCAAATCCCACAGACTCCCGCCGTGTTCGTCCCTAATTCTCATTCTCATGCTTGCTCTTCCCAACCTAATTTCCAAATTCCAGTTATCTAGTTGAGTGAGATCATAACAGAGCCACTGGGGGCACGCTGGGGGTGCACGGGAGCCAGGGAGCTGCTCGGGGATGCGTGCCAGGGAGCTGCCTAGGGGGGTGCTAGGGAGCTGCCAGGGGCGCGGCGGGGAGCCGACGAGGCCGGGGGTGCCACGACGGGGAGCTGCGAGTGGGTCGCGATATATGGTGTGCAGGGAAGCGATAGGAACTGGAGATTGGAGTGGCGGCGGGGAGGGAAAGATGGGGACACGGTAGGGTTTTCCAAAACTCATGTGACAAGTAGGCCCTCCAAACATTTTAGGAGCAAATTGCAATATAGAACAGCGTGAACTCTACTATGAGTGTGGGCCCTCCAAATTTTAGGCGTGAATTGGGTCAAACCATGTGCGCGCGACCCAATCCAATGTGCCGACCCACCGGCGGACCCAGTTAATAAGGTTTATTGGCTGACTGTCTAACGGTACACTATATTAAAAATACGGACCAACCCTCAGATGAAAAAAACGATATAGTGACCAATCATATGTCATTAACATATACCGACCGACGGTCCAACGATATTTTGCTATTTTACCGACCCTTGGGTCAATGCTAGTTTGGGTTGTGGTATAGTGCATTCCAATTGAAAAGAAAACAAGAACATTTGTGTCGTCATTTCTCGTTTTGTGAGGAAGAAGTCGGGGCAGATTTGTTTTCTGTTTCGCTCAGCTTACTTATGATATCCTCAATGTCAGGCCTTTGCTTTCGTTCATCATGGACACATTCTAGTGCTATTTCAACACATCTCTTCACTTCAAGGCACTCGCATTTTGGTGATGTGCAGTCCGCTGTTGCCTGATGTATCCTTTTTATCCAGTTTTTTTGTACCTACAAGATTGAACCACAAAGAAAGTGTTATCATATAGGATCCATATATATATATATATATATATATATATATATATATATATATATATATATATAATGAACCTAACTTACGTGATCAATAAAGTCTTCAGGAGGCATTTCAGATCTCTTGTCGTAGCCTTTAGACCCAGCAATTATCTCTATCATTACAACACCCAAGCCGAATATATCAAACTTATTGGAGCAAAGATGGCCCAGCTTAAAATGTTCGGGAGGACAATATCTACTGCATGACATCATAAATATTGTAGATGCAAGAGTGTTAGAAAGCACGATTTATTAGTTGATTCAGAAAATTGGGTTCAGAGAGGCATTAAGTTACAGTGTTCCAAAAAAATTTTTTGTAACTTGAGTCTTGTTGTCAAAGAGGAGCTTCGATAAACCAAAATCTGCAAGTTTTGGCACCATATTCTTGTCGAGTAATATATTCTCAGGTTTTAGATCTAAGTGAAGCATAGGATGTTTCAATCCTTTGTGAAGGTGTTTCAAACCCTCGCAAGTCCCCTTAATGATTTTATAGCGTGTCTGCCAGTCCAGTCCACATGATTCATCTACAGAAACAAACAGAGAGAGACAAACAAAATGTAAATATTGCCAATACTCTCTCTCTCTCTCTCTCTCTCTCTCTCTCTCTCTCTCTCTCTCTCTCTCTCTCTCTCTCGCTCTCTCTGTTCTTTGTTGAGTAAGTATGGTTGTTGTAGATGAGCTTCGATAAACCGCAATTTTTTTTTGGACTTTATCATTGTCTAATAATATATTGCCAGGTTGGGATCTAAATGGTATATCAGAAACTTGTGAAGGTATATTTTAAACCCTCGCAATCCTCTTAAGAAGTTTACAGTGCTGCCAGTCCAGCCCACTAATTCATCTGTGTGTGTGTGTGAGAGAGAGAGAGAGAGAGAGAGATGGCAAAATATAATTTTAAACAATATTATTGCCAATTTATATATTAAACAAAATCATCTTACCTTGAAGGTATTGTTTTAGACTTCCATTGTGCATATACTCAAAGGAGATAGCTCTGAAGATTTCATCACCAAAAATATGCTTTCCTTTTTCAATTTCTAGATATCCCGAGTTTGTTTGATAGCAGTAGCCAATTACTTGTACAATATTAGGATGATGGTCGAGTCTCCAAAGATTCTCGAACTCTTTCTTAAAATCCTTTTGAAAGTCAGGACCCTTTTGCGACGCTGGTGGAAGAAGCACTTTGACGGCAATCTCTCTGCCATCTTGCACACCCTAGTGAATGAACATATCTATTAACATTTTGTATTGTATTAGCAAAGTAATGTTTCACATGAGTGTATCATGAAACAAAAAATTTCTTGATTAACCCAAACATGTTATGTCCTTTGTCCTAAAATATAAGGAATCTAAATCTGTCCTGAGTCAAACTATGTTAAGTTTGATAAAATTTATAAAGAAGAGTACTAATATTTACCATACCAAACATGTAAATTACGAAAATATATTTCATAAAGTAACAGTGATTCTAATTTGATGTAGTAATTAATATTTTTTTTAAAAAATGATAAAGTGTAGCCTGATTTAAAATAAACTTTAATGTCTTATAATTTGGGACGGAGAGAATAGACTACTATTGTGCAGTCATGCCCATACGAGCACTATTTCCTCCGCACAGCTGCTACTTTATTTAATGCTCCATATATACGTAAAGAATAATTAATATGATGAGGAAGATTCTCATTTTTTAAACTAAACAGTCCTTAGACTGCTCCTCTGCTCCCCATGCCAAGTCAAACAGAGAGACAGTGGCAGACGATGACAGGAGACGACCTCAGACTCGACAATTTTTTTTTACACCCTTTATCTGGATACAGCTGTAGCATCTGTTCATATACAGACGCACACCTACATCACACGTACGCATACCACACATACGCTACGTGTACATAATCAGACCTACAACTATACACAGATACTAAGACGCGTCCTTGAAGAGATCACCAGAGAAATCTACGTAGACGGCGGGCACGTCGTTCTCCTAATGTGGCTCCACGCGCTGAGGGGCTGTATGAAATTATTTTGGAAACCTACTGTTCCTGGGTGAGACACCCGGTCGATTCCAGGAATCGAACCCGGGCGGGTGGGACGAGCACCGTCGTACCCAACCACCGAGCTACTCGCTCGTTCTCCAGACTCGACAAATTAAGGCCATGTTTAGATGCACGTCGAAATTCCTAAGATTTCCGTCACATCGAATGTAGCGGCACATATATGGAGCATTAAATGTAGATAACATTATTGCATGTTTGCACAGTTTATATTTAAATCAAGAGACGAATCTTTTATACCTACTTAGGTCATGATTAAATACTTATTGCAAAAAATTCTCGCTCAAAATTTCAAAACAAAATGCATGGGCTACATGAGGGTACGATGGACCTACTATGGGGGGTCGCACAACTGGAAGCCAACCTCGCCAGAACTGGCCCGACAAGGAGCCCTCGACCCATCCGCAGGTAGTGGAGGGTGACGCCGCCACTACTAAGAAGGATGACGGCCAGCAAAGTGCAATACTGGCGCCATGACTCTTCATCGTCAGGAATACGAGAACAAGGACGACAACCATTACGGGCACTGTATGCCCACGCCACACAAGATAGCAGATGGACGGTGAAACTAAAATAGTTAAAACCAAAATAGGACTTTCACCGTCCATCTTGGAAAAAAGAAGAAGGAGAAAAGCAGAATGAGATAAGGCAAAGGTATAAAGTGACAAGAGCCATTCAGTTTTGTTTGGATATCTTGTATTTAAGGACGGAGTAGTAGTTATAGACAACTTGGAAGAAAAAAAAACTTAGAGCAACTCCAACGGTTTTGCAAATGGGCTTGGCATTCTTATTTTTGCAAAAAAAGTCTTAAAATCTCATTTCCAACGGTTTGGCAAAAGGGCTTAGCATTTTTGTTAACTTGGCAAAAACCTGAGATGGACTCCCATATATGCAAGCTCGCGATCGGCTTGGCATCCCGTCTCACGCACTACTCCCGCGCGCGCTCTTCCCTCCCGCGCCGCCGGGTTTCCTTCCCGCGACGGCGTGGTGACCCTCCCGCGACGCGCGAAGAAAGAAAAGGCACGCGATGACCCTCCACGACGCGCGAAGAAAATGGCGCGAAAACGAAACCACGGCACGAAGTGAAAAAGATCACGGAAAAAATATATGGGTCCACAAATTTCATTTTTTGCCAAATGAATAATACCAAACCGTTGGAGATTGACTCTTTTTACCTTTTCCATATTCATTTGAGACTTGGCAAACTCCTAATTCTGCCAAACAAAATATGCAAAACCGTTGGAGTTGCTCTTACCTTGTATACTGTCCCAAATGTCCCTCCACCAATTTTCTCGGAGAAATCCTTGGTAAGTTCTTTCAATACTTCCTTTTGCATGACTTTTGGCTTTACTGGAGCATGGTGTGAATTGTCGGTGTTCCCGTTGGAGTCCATCTGCACACGCCATACCACTTATCATGTGTGAATGAGAAGGCTACAATACTACTATTAGCAAACAAATAATCCCTCTCGATAGTAAAAAACATATCTCGTTTAATTTCATACTAGTCAAACCCTTAAAATATTCGTCAGATAATAACCATTAGATTACATTATTTATCTTGACAAAGCGAGCTTATATAACCCTTCCGGTTGAGTGAAATGTGTGTGACCATGTACTTTTTCATCTGACTATGTATACATGTTTGGGTTTTCTTTGACTCAAATCGAATGCCTCTTTTGTTCTCAATTGATGACCAATGAAGCACCATATAGTTCAGCTTAACGGGCTCGGATGTTTTTACATTCTTTATCATATCATCAGTCTACAAATGTGAGTGAACTGAGCCTAGCTCAGTTAGTTAGGTTCATTATAGTGAAACCTATCCACTCGAGTTCAAGTACTCGACTTGACATGGGTGTTCATATTTTTCTAGATTTATTATAAGATTTAACAGTGTTGTGTTTGCAGTGGCAGGCGACGTTCATGTCGACATCGAGGTTCCTGTTGTGACTTTGTCAATATCGTGATGTATCGGCATAGTATTTCGGATATGCTCATATGAGTGGGGTTGTTTGTGTATATGTGTTGAGTGTTTGCGTACATGCTTGTGTAATCTAAAAAAGGTCTATAAAAATGAAAGAGGGAGTTCTTTAAGGGAGGTTGTCCCTCTAAAATATCGGTTCAATTCAAATGTGGTATTATCTGAGCCTTCCATTGTCTAGGGATGTAATATAAGATTTTGACACAAAAAAAGTTACGATTTTACCGCTTTTTGACGTTCTTTTGCCAAGGAAAACATTTTTTTTCTAGCTTGCTCTCAGAAACTAATTGAGTACCAGGAATGTGAGTAGAAGAAGAGGAATGTTCCTAGAAGAATGTCAATGCGTTCTCTATCAATATTCCCCAGAGGGAAGCTGTCATGCATTTGCTCTTTCACTGCCCTTTTGCCAAAGACTATTGGTGCTTGATAAACTTTGATTTTCCAGATCATCTCTCAATTTCAAGCCTGGAAATCAAAGTTGATGGTTGAATTCTCACCGAATATCTTTATTATCTGATGCTGGGCAATTTGGATGATGAGAAATGATGTTATATTCAAAAACATAGCTCCCCTTAGTGGAAGATTGCAAGAGATATGTGACTGTCGAAGCCATTATGCTGCTTCATAAAACAAAGACGACTAGAATCGCCACTCCTCTGCTTGAATCATGGATCAACTCAAATTAGCAATTCACTGGGTCTTTTTTTCTCTCCTTCGATGTACCATGATCCCCTCCCCGGCCCTTTCCCTCCTTCCATGCTTCCCTTCTTTGCTCTTGTTTACACCCAATTTGTATTTTACTCTTTTTATTCTTACTAGCAAACATGCTCATGCGTTGCATTGGGATGTGTATGTTACATAGATAGTCATCACGCTAACTTGCAGCTTATATAGATTTATTAATAATTATGTCATGTGTTCCAATTCGTCTTGGATCCAAACTCCCTGTTCTGCCTCCACAAACATTCATGAACAACGATGAAAAGAATGGTACATATCTATTTACATATTTTAGTTTCTATAAAATTTTAAAGCTATAGTTTATTTGATGATGATTAAAACATCCATAATATAAGTAAATATTTTTTATGGAAATAGTATAAGCAAATGTTGGAAATAATACAACAATGTCCAATTAAGTCCATATCAAATTTTAGAATACAATCTTGATAGTATTTTCTGTCATGTTAAAAAGCACATAAATATCTTCATACTATTTATGTGTTGATATAGTTAAATATTGAGTTCTACGACTTCCTTTGTGGACTCATAATCAAGAACTGGTCTATCCTTTGACGATGAGACCTCTTTTAGTTTTTTCACATGTAACATATATATAGTTTAGAGAAAACATATTTAAGCCAGGTTGGACAACAAAACAGGTCAATATTTCAGCTTAAAGTTGATTAGTTATCAAAAGTTCAACTGATTACAATAAGATACCATAATCAAATTTGCAACAATTTCACTATAGCTAGACAAAACTTGCAATTCACCATTGTTATTCTTACATGTTGCTATAGTAAAGTCTAGGGTATTCACCCCGTCTGGCCAATTAGGACCTTTCAAACTAGTAGGATCATTGTGGAGCGGCTGCGTTGGTTGAACCCTTAAATGGCGGAGATGATCTCCTGCATCAAGGTTTGGGAGGCTGGAGAAGCGTGGCTTAGCATATGGTGGGGGACAAGGAACTAAAAGCTAGTTTTGAAAACCTTTATATTGATGAATGATGATTGATGTAATTGGTCTGTATGCATGGCATATACATGAAGACACTAAAGACTTGAGACTTGAGATGGGTTGTACTCTTTATGTTTTCTCAAAAGAGGTGTGAGTTTTTACCTATATTGGTTTCTAATAAGGCAATCATTGTTGTATACGTCTCTACAGCTCAAAATTGATATTACTTCTTGCATTGTTGATCTATCTATGACGTATTATGTTGTGATTTCTGAATATGTGAGTTGCAACTATGAGGTATTTGTGAATCTGTAACTTGAGCAGGGCATTTGAGGTGTTTTTTATCCTATACTGTCTGCGCTAGTATTGGCACGCTGGGCCATGGTTCCTATATATATAGACACGGAATGACACAACTAATAAGATCATGCGCCTGGGCGAGAGTCTGGCATGTCGATGTGTCATTACGTCACGGCATGCATAAGGGACAGTGCCTATTCATGTCGTGCCTATTAATGCTATGGCATTATCATTTTTGTGCCTATTAATGCTATGAACCTTGTAGGCTAAAGAGGAAGAGGGAAGAATGAAGCATGACGGCTACTGACTGTTGGAAGGAGCGCCTCCTTGATGTTTTGATGCTGCTTGCTCCCAGTCATTGTCTTCTTTGTCCTCTTATCGGTTTTTTGGTTATTAAAGACTTTAGGCTTCAGTCTTGGTCGTTGTCAGGTTTTGATTTAGGCTGCCTACTGGTTTGAACTTGGGACTGTGCCTGCTTCTTGTTGTGGTCGTGAGACTTCACATTTGTTAGAGGATTGTCCGCTTAGTGGACTCCGGGCTTTGTCCCATTCTTGTATGGTTTGGCTCCAAGCAATCACTTGTGATTGTGAAGGCCGTAATGTTTTTATTCCTGAATCTGAAAAAAAAGTACCTCAAATACTTCTGGTTGGGACTGATCTCTCTGCAGGGGCTCCCTTGTCAAGGAACTTGGACATGCTGGACTGCTATCTTTGCTTCCTGTGGTAGCATTGGCACCTGGATTAACACCAGCAGAAATTAAATAACAGTCACAGCCACAGGTAAGTATCTGGATCTCCATGTCATTCAAATAAGTCATCGGCCACAAATCGTCTAGCTGCAAAACTGCATATATTGCGACTGGGTGAACACACAAGACATTTGTGGAAATGGTAACCTGGTTAGTGTGTGCATAAGGTACAGCTTATGCATCAGCTTCACAAAACTGTTTTTCACTTTCTCCTAGTAAACAGATATTTTGAAACATTTTTTACTTAGAAGCTGTTTTTTAGCTCCTTTCACATACACAAGAGCATAGATAAGGCTAAAAACACCAGCTTCTCCCGGCTCTCTATCTTCCTTAATAAATTGCTTTACCAAACGCTTTTGAAAACAACTTTTGCTTCGTTGGTAAAGTTGCTCATATAAACGAATGCCAAAAAACATAGCTGTACCAAACGAGGTATTACAAATCAAAATATTCAATTTTTTTAATCTATAATTTCTTTGTTGAATTCATGAAAAGGACCGCATACGGCATACCTTCATCTGTTTGCTGTTGTTGGGCATACTTTGCCGATGAATTTGGACATACTGTACTGCTGTTGTTGCTGCCTGTGGTAGCATTGGCACCTGGATTAGCACCAGCAGAAGTCAAATAACAATCACACAGCCATGCATATAGGTAGGTATATATCCATGTCATTCAAGTAAGTCATCGGCCACCAGCTGTCTAGCTGCAAATAAAACTGCATATGACTGGGTGAACACACGAGACAATAATTGTGCGTATGATAATAACCTTCTTACAGTTCTCACTGTAAATCGTCAAATCAAAGTATTCAATATTTTTGGGAACAGCCTAGCTGACCGAGTGGTCAGTGCAGGCTCAATGCCTCCCATTTGGGATAGTCTGAGTCCCGGGGGGGGGGGGGGGTTTGAGAATGGAGGGGGGGGGGGGGGTTTGAGAACTCCATTGTTTGCTCCATGGGCTCTGTTCAACTGGCTGGCTAATTGTTGTGAGAGAAAAACACTGCTGAATGGCTGGCTGATGTTGGCTGGTAAGGCTAGCTCATCTTATGGAGGTGCGATATCATTGTGTATGGGTACAGGCAGGTATTGAGGGGTTTTTTCGATCTCTGTGAGAAGAGATTTTCTTAAGCCGGAATACCACCAGTGGCTTGTCTAGCCAACGTGGATCGACTTTTTTATTTAATCTATAATGCCTTTGTTGAATTCACGAAAAGGACCATGTACCTTCGTCCACTTGCTTTTGCTGGGCAACAGGTTCCATTGCTAATGAACCTGAACCTATTGGACTGCTGTTAGTAGAATTAGTCATTGCCGGCGAGCTGTCTGGCTGCAGATTACGATCTATGTAAACACAGAATTTATTAGTTGCACCTTCACAAGACAATTGTGAATAAGAAAACCTGCTTACAGTTATCACTTAAAATTCGACGAACAGCATTTTACCATGCATGTTTGTTTAAACCTTTTTTTTATCGAGTTCATAGAAAGGAGCGCGCGCTCACACACAAACCTTGTTCTTCCCCTGGCTGGACAGCAGAAGTTTGATCCGCTTGCTGTTGCTGGGCAGCAGTTTCCAATATTGCTGGCGAACTTGGACCTACTGGACCGCTGTTGTTGCTCCATGTGGCAGCACTGCTGGTACCTGGCGTAACAGAAACAGAATGAACAGCAGGTGCATGTACTTGATGTCGTTGGATCAGAGTCCGCGAGCTGTCTGGCTGCATTTTGCGATCTGGGTACGGTGAACACAGAATATATATAAGAGTTATTATTATACGTACCATGCATTTGTAAATTCGTGTTTCTTTTGGTTGAATTCACGCACGAAAAGGAAGCACATGCGTACCTTGGCCATCCCCTAGCTGGGCAGCGGCAGTTTGATCTGTTGACGTCTCTTCCTCTGCTTTAGGAAGACGCTTATGTCCAAACACGGAGCGATTCTTCCGTGCAACACAAAAGAGAACCACTAGCATAGTGCTCCCCAGAAGAACGAGTGTGCCGGCTACAGCTCCAGCAACTACAGCTCTTTTAGAGTTCCTACTACTATAAGCAGAACTAGGTGGACCTGTTAGTTAATTAATTAATTAATTAGTTATTGCCCGAATTAATAACTCGATCGGAACCATATATATATATAGCTGCTAGTAATTGTTACCCACCTGATCCAGGAGCTGGATGATAATGGTCGTCTACGGAGGAGTGATTAGCAAGAGCAACGAGCGGCACGACGGTGAAGCTGGCGTTGCTGTACCTGAGACGGCAGCTGTAGCTCTTACACTCCCCGTGGATGCCGACATCGAACTGGCTGGTTGCGTTGGCCGACAGCGCGTCGATGCACTCCTTGCACTTGTCCGGCGGGAGGTCCCACGTGCATTGCACCAGAGCGTATGGATACGCTGCGCTCGCCGCGAACCGCTCCGGCGACAACGCCGCCTGCGCGCTCAGATACGCTAAGCCCTGCTTCAAGCTGTCTTCGTTTAAAACCCAGCTACGTGCGCCAAGCAACGTGGATGTGAAGACGATACCTGCAACCATTTTTCCCTTTTTTTTTTTTACTTGAACTAAACTAGAAGGAGGGAGAGAAAGAAAACGTATCCGCATTGTTTCCAAAACATTGAAAACGCCGGCACTGAGGCCTGACTTTTTTTTTCTCCAGGAAGAGAGAATTAATGATAGAGACACGTGGGACCCGATCGTGAATAGTAAACTAGCTAGGAGAAACCCGTTTCATATGGAAATTTCACGCGTTAGATACTGGGATACATACCCGATTCGTTGGTACCAAAGAAGTTGTGGTTGGAGTAGCGAAGCATGCACTGGTCGAACATGATGGAGGCTGCTAGGCTGCCAGGGCAGCGTTTCACCAGCCCAACGCCGTTAGAGCTGGCCGCGGTGAGGCAGTCGCTGCAGTCGGAGCGTGAGAAGTCAGCAGAGCACATGGCAAGGCCGTAGACGGTCGCTGCGCCCTGCCCGATGGTGCCGGTGAAGAAGCCGCCGCCGCCGCCGCCATCCTTGGAAACCGTGTTGCTTGGCACCGCCGCGAGGAGTTGGTTTAGGTTGGCGGCGTAAGCGTCATTGGCCGTGTAGTTGCCGGCGGTGGAGCAGTCGATGGCTTGCAGCTGGGGCGCACCGGCTGCGTCTACTGATGATCTTCTGCTCCTCGGCGTCGCAGCTACCATAAAGCAAGAGAATAGGAGATGATGAAATAAAGAGCTGCTACGTCTACGTGGGGGTGCCATGGCTTAGCAGTTAGCTCTCCGGCCTATGTATATCTCTCTCTCTCTCTCTCTCTAGACAAATAATCGAGCCACTGACAGATTGCTCTCTACTGCAGCTGCGCTTTCGGGAGGGAAATAAAGACGGATGAGACGATATATATACAGGGTGGAGAGTTTGAGCTAGGCATTTTCTATCCACCTTATTATATAATACTCCAAGGACAAGTGGGCCTAATCATTTTACAATGTATATGACAATCTTTGGCTATGTCAAATGTCAGTAGTTACATAAATCATTCAATCTGTTCGCTTGAGCTAAATTCAGCTTATTTTCAGACACAGAATATAGTATCTATCCACGTATAATATAATATACAAGTGGGCCTAATCATTTTACAATGTACGGAGTATATGACAATATTTGGCTATATATATATGTCATCGATCGATCGTTTACATGTTCAACAGAGTAACGGGAAAAAAAAAAGAAAAAGAAAAAAAAGTGAGGACAGCAATTAATAGCACCGTGGATCGAGTTTTTAGAACCAACAATAGCAGCATTTTTTTCTTAGTATAGATTCACACATAGTTTCAGTTTCCTTATTAATCAAACATTAAATTCATATTAAATTCTTCAGGCATAAGTCTTGGAGAACTATGATAAGAATTTGCTGAACTCATGTTGTATATGTTTGTTGGATGCCAGTGCATGAGAGTAAACAGATACATATTACAAGTTGCTACTATCATAAGAATTTGGAGGCATATGCATAACTACCAGTAGGTCTAGCAATATTACCATAGGGATTCATTGCACCTACATAATTAGAATAGGGATACAACTCCCTTTGATTGCAAAACCTTGATGACAATCTCTTTGTAGTAATAACGATCCAGCAGTGAATCGAAGAAAAATCAACAACGGTCACCAAAAATTGTATTGATGATAAAATGTGTCATCACATGATCCACATGCATCTAAAAACATCTCAGACATGTCCTCTAATTGAATCCTCATCTTATTTTTAAGGGCTGAGTGGCAAAAAAAAATTCACTCTAGCAGCGCCAATATTCTAATCCTCAACTTTGGGGGGCCTTCAAATCCCCCTTACGGCCCTTATTCCTAGGGGCTCTTGAGGGAGCCCCTACTCGGTAGTTTCTTCAGTTTCTCTCACGCGTCACCTCGGATCCGCCTCATGCACCACCTCTTCCTATGCCTTGCGTGCAACCTGCTCTTTCACCACCCACACGCGGCCTCTTCCTTCGATCTTGTGTGGCATGTTCTGCCTCCGCCCACATGGCCTCTCGCACGAAAGAGGTCAAACGAGGTCCTAATGTCTGTGATGGAAGAGCGAGCGACACCTTGCATGACTTGATGTGGCCTATTCCTCATCTAGGCGAGCTCCGAAGTTCGCCAGCATCGATGCTTCCATAGTCTCCTCGCTCCACATGACAAGAGCAGACGGTAGAGGGGGCTTTCCTGGCTCCTTGTGAGAAGGGCAGGCTATGTTTGAGGCTTCCTCGGCCCCTCACGATGGGGCGGGTGGTGGGGCAGGCCTTTCTCAGTTCCCGCGACAGAGACGAGTGACAACCGCAACTACCTTGATCCTCGTGGCGGGGAGATGTGAGCTACTCCTCGCAATGGGGGTGTAGTGGGTGGCGCCAATGAGATTGAGGATGAGATATGAGACAATGAAGAATGGGCCCTTCGTGTCAGTGTCTATTAAAAGGTATTTGAGTGGTCTGATTTGAGAGCTCCCATTGTAGTAGATATAAAAATTAGAGCAATGAGAAAAATAAAAGATAAGAGATAACTACGTTTGATGGATTGGTTGATACTCAAGATCTATGCATGTGGTAAAGTTCAAATACATTAAGTTTGGCCATTTATACTGACCTAAACTTTACTTGGATTGTCAATCGTGTTTCCTGTATTTAAAAGTTAGGCCACTTATGTTCTAGGGTTGGATTCCTTTGGATGTTGTAATTCTCTCATTTAGACTTCAAACTGAGTATTCCACATATGTATTTTGATCATCTTGTGGAGTTGTCTTTTGGTGTGTTTGGTTGTGCTCCACTCATCTGCATGGATGGAATCATACAAAAAGGCTAAGTGGATACAAGATGAGTATAATTAGCCCTCGATTTAGGAAAAGTAGTTTACCATATTGTCCAGACACACGTATTTTTTTAGTTTTATGTTTCTAAAATATTTTCAGTACAAATAATGCACAAATAATATATTTTTTTTTGGGGGGGGGGGGGGGGGGGGGACTGGAGGGTCTGAAATAACAAAATATATTGACTCATAAGAGCTAAGGTAATGATAAATACGGGAGACCGACTGTTTTATTAGGAGGATATTTTTCTTAGCACTGAGAGATGTATGCTGCAATTTTGCCACTAATACTACGCGACCAGACTGCTTATCGGAAGGACATGGACGACCGAAACAAGGTTTATTTTATTTCCTTTGTCAAAAGAAATCTCGCGGGCGATAAATGCATTCATTGGTTTGCCTATGCCTCCCAATAACATGCAACTCTGCAATCTGCATCCTTTGAATACGACAATGCAAGGGAGCAGGGCTGTTCGCTCAATGTTATGAGATAAAATAGCACTACTTTTTAATCATCGAACAATATTTTCTCTTACAATAAATCAATATCTGTTAAAATTAGTGTTCCTTTTGACTTTTGAGCCAACCGAAAAGCCATAATGCTAGGGTGATTTGTGGATCTCTACGAGACTTTGGATCCAGTACGAAGCAACCCTTTCTAAACTCATAGTAATAAACGCCATTAAACACAACTTGTACATAGGGACGACTAAACACCACTTGTACGTTTACTTTTGGAAGAGAACCAGTCAGTTTCTCTGTCAAAGTCGGGCTAAGTTCACCCAACCGATCGAAACGCATCTATATAAACTGCAAGCAGTTTTTTTTTTTTTTTTTTGAACGAAAGCAAGCAGGCAATTGCTAACCTACGGTAGTTCATGTTGAAAAAAATGAAGAGGTTCAATAACTATGCGCTATATAATAAGGATGGAAAATGCCTGGTCAGCATGATGAATTTAAGTTTGGACCATGAATTGGCACTAGTACCATAGAAGTGGGCTCTACAAACAGCTCCATGATCGATTTTTGGAACGGTTCGCATTTAAACCGACAACAATCATACATTACAAAATACTTATACAATAAAAATATACATAATAACTACATAACCATTTGTGTTATTACAATACAAAATAGTTTATTTTTGCATATTATACAGAAAAAGAAACAAAATTAATTAGCTCTAGGTATCTAACACTACTATGGAGAGGATTTTTAGAGATGGTTGTAGACCATTTCTTCAACCGCCTCTAACAAGTGTTGCTAAAAATCTCAGATTCGTAGGTGATGTTGGCCAGCCGACCCTACAAATGTGATTTGTACAGGTCCCTCAGGCCCATACAAACCATTTTTTTAGAAATAACATTTTCAAATAAAAAAATAGAAAAAAATAGCCAAATTTATATGGAATCAAAGCATAAACAAAAACCCAAAAATTCATAGTTTTGGGTGGTTACAGAATTGTAGTGGATGTGCAAAGCAAAGCTTCTCCAAAAGCGTCCAATTTTGTTTTGGTACCCAATACCTCTGACGTCATCTAGTGACGTAGAATATGACAGAGACTTCGTAATAGTTGAGCATTCACTAGTAGAGCAATAGGCTTTAGTCCCGGTGGGCAACTGCCCCAGGGACTAAAGGACCCAGTCTTTAGTCAATCAGGACTAAAGGTATCAGGCTCTGTTCGCTGGAGCTGATAAGCTGAGCTGATTTCGGCTGTTGCTGATTTTTTGTGAGAGGAAAACACTGTTCCAGAGCTGAAAAATAAGCATTTTTTAGACGAAGCGAACAGGGCCTCAGGAGACTAAAAAATAATATGCGTCACATGAGATTCGAACCCAATACCTCATGCACAGCATCACGCGTGACTTATCACCCCACCTACAGATCACATGTGACTTTAGACACGATGTTTTCCTTTTGAACTAACGCGTAGGTAACCCTTTAGTCCTGGTTCGTAATACCAACCAGGATTAACGATAGAACCTTTAGTCCGGGTTGGTGTTACGAACCGGGACTAAAGGTTGTGTAGACCCTTTAGTCCCGGTTTGTAATACGAACCGGGACTAATATTTAACCTTTAGTTCGGGTTGGTGTTACCAATCGGGACTAAAGACCTTTAGTTCCGAACACAAAAAAACTGCCGAGACTAAAAGCTAAAACTTGATGCGGATCAAAAGTCGTTTCTCTAGTGATTACATTGTTAGCAACCTACCCCTCTAATTAAGCTCGTAGCTGAATTTTAGTACAGACCACTAGACACAGTTTGTACAATTATTAGGGACGACTAAACACCACTTGTACGTTTACTTTGGCTAGAACCAGTAAATTTCTCTGTCAAAGAACTCCGCTAGTTCACACAAACTGAAATACATCTCTCAACTACAATACAAAATATTTCATGTTCTAATGTTAATTCAACTTCAAGTAGGTACGGGTCGCCAATTGATAAGGTAGTTTGTGTTGACATAATGTTCTTCAACAATTTAAATGAAGTGGGATCTACAACAGCTAGATAAACGTTTTGGAACAGGTTGCTATAAGCAATAAAGAGTTGAACCGGTAGAGAAAGATGTATTCCGCTTCAAATTATAAGATGTTTTGGCCATCAGGTTGCTCCTACCAGCAGGTAGTCTACCAGCCTGTACGCCGTGGCGCGTAGCAGCTGCAGTACACTCCGGATAGCGCCGTTGCAGCATGCAGGTCACGGTCTACTTCGTGAATAATGCCATGTAGTTGGCATATATAGCAGACCAAGAAGAAGGCGCTAGAGGTCACGTACTGCATGTCGTTGTTGTCTGCGTCAACTCGATTACTCGAACTCAGTAAGTTCAAATTAAGATGTCCAGCAACATATTGGCTGTTGTGTACATGCATGCTTAACGACTTCCTCAAGAGTCAAGAATAATATATATGGAGAAGAAGGGGTCGCCGTAGCCCGTAGGTGTCGTCGTCATGATCGTGGGTCACAGTCGTCATCGGCGGCATATGCATGCATGCCGACACTGTTGGCGGCCTGGCAGGACGTCCGTTGCAAAAATACTGCAGCTTGCACACAGCACTCCTGCGGGTCGAACCCCGATGAAAACGGTACATATATATTTTCCGACCGTATTTGAAACCGAATATATTTAGAGGAGTTTTTATCCATCCGTATCCGAATCTGGATATTCAACATTCGATGCTGTATCCGTATCTGAATGCTCAAATCACATATTTATGATGTCGATATATAATCGTATCCTATCCGACATAACTGATACTATACGTATTCGAATCTATATCCGAGTAGAAATATAAAAAATATATGTAATATCAGTGATATCCGTCTGTATCCGATCCGTTTTCGTGCCTACTTCCTGATATCAGAGAGGAAGGATGTTTTCTTATGGAAAGCAAATAATAATGACAAGTTCTCTGTCAGATCAATGTATAATTCAGTGATTTGACGGGAGGTTCTACCAAATAAAAGTCCTTTATGGGAACTTAAGCTCTCATTAAAGATTAAAATTTCCCATTGGTTCTCGCAAAAGGGGTAACTCTTACCAAGGATAATTTAGCCAAGAGGAGGTGGCAAGGGAGTTTACAATGTTGCCTTTGCAGTTGTGTTGAATCTATTCACCATTTGTTTTTTTGTCTGCCATTTTACGAGATTTCTTTGGAGAACCGTTTCCATTACTTTTGGAATTCAACCGCTCACTAGCGTGTCTAATTTATTAGGCTCTTGGCTCAGAGGACTATGTCTGAGACTCAAGAAAAAAAATTGCTAGGAGTTGTCGCTTTATGTTGGTCATTATGGCTGAATAGAGATGACATAGTGTTCAATGGATCAAAATCTAATTCTCATTTGCATGTAATTTTCGAGGTGACTTACTAGATCAGACAGTGATCCCCCTGCTGCATAAGGAGGAGGAGAGGCCGAAGTTTAGGATGGGTTGTAGTAAGTTGGAGACAGTGGTTATGGCGATTTTTGCCAAGTTCGGATGGAGTTTCGTAACCGAGTTGTAGTCTAGTTTACTTTTATTTCTCCTGGCGGGCACTGTGCCCCTCTACTGTTGCTTGTTGTGTTGGTCGAATGGTAGTTATTACCAGACTTGTTGGGTGTGTCTTATGGCGTTGGTGTTTGGTTATACTGCAATTGTATATCATTTCTAGATAGTAGAGTCTCGAACGTTGTTCCATTATTAAGAGATGAACTCAGCTAGGATTATATTGGAAGAGGCCGGTCTAATAGGTACAACTTGCTATGTTTGTTTCTATTTTCTCGTGGAGCTTAGAGATCCTAGCGTCTGTTTGGTATAGCACCACTAGTGAAAAACGTGAAAATGAATCCTAAATTCACCTGAATCCACCGTGGAACAGCTCCATTGCGGGTCTGTGATTCGTCAAAGCGTTTGGTACACCTCCATCAACATCTCTATATCACTTCCACATGGGCCCTACACGTAAGGAAGGAAATGCAAAAAAGAAAAAAGAAACACACACACTCTGACTGGGCGTGGCCTCGCTGCCGGGGTTGACGGGTACGGTTGGAGCCTTAGAGGCGAGCGCGCAGTCAACCAAGGGCGGGCATTGGGCAAGGCGCAACCACGGCCTGCTATCTTGCCGCAGGGCCGACTAGTGGTGGCGGGGCCGGCCGGGGACGATCCTGCTAGCGTCTGGGGACGAGCATGGGGCTGGCCTCTTACCTCGCTGGAGGGCCAGCGGGCGTGGCCGGGTGGACTGAAGACTCAGCGAGCGTAGCCGGAGGGCCGGAGGACGGGCCGGCGACGGATATCGTAGCCTCCATGGAATTCTGAACAATGTTATATGGCCAAACAATGTTCATCAAATGTCCCAGTGAAAAGAAAACAGGAACATTTTTGTTGCTGTTTTCTTACCTTGTGTAGATGTCATAACAGTGTGTAAGCTCTCCTTTCCTGAGGCAAAAGTCCTGGCCAATTCTCAGCATTATTTTCAGTTTCGTTTCAGCCGGTTTGTGATATCCCCAATGTTAGGCCTCTGCTTTTGGTCAGGATGGATACAATCTAATGCTATTTCAATGCATCTCTTCAATTGATGGCATTCCTGTTCTTGTAACGTACAGCCCGGTATTACCTGTACCCTTTTTCTCCAGTTTTCTTGTACCTACAATATGGATCCCAAAAAAAAGTGTATCACTTATTCACTTAGTACCAAAATGTGTAAGACATTACAAAATCTTGATATAAGGAACTTGACTTACATGATAGATAAATTCTTGGGAAGGCATTTCAGCTGTCTTGCGGTAGACTTCAGAGCCAGCAATTATCTTTATCATCACAACGCCCAAGCTGAATATGTCAAACTTGTTGGAACCATAATTGTGCTCAATGAATTCCGGAGGGCAGTATCCGCTGCATGACACCATAAATGGTATACATAATAGTGTTAAAACCAAGAATTAGTAGATTATGAAAACTGAGTTCTTCAGAGATGCATCAACTTACTTTGTTCCTAAAGGGCGTAAAGTTGCTCGAGTCTGATCATGGTAGACCAGTTTCGATAAACCAAAATCTGCAAGTTTTGGCGTCATATCCTTGTCCAGTAATATATTGCCAGGTTTTAGATCTAAATGGTACATAGGACTTTGCAGTCCCTCATGAAGGTATTTCAGACCCTCGCAAGTCCCCTTAATAATTTTGTGGCGTGTCTGCCAGTCCAGTCCATGGAATTCATCTATAGAAGCAAACACAGGGAGATAGAGTAAATACTAAGCAACATTACCAAGATATAGGACCTTTATATATCTTACCATCGAGGTGTTCCTGCAGACTTCCATTGTGCATAAACTCAAAGCAGAGAGCTCTATAGATTTCATCAGCAAGAACAAACTTCCCTTCGTACTCGACAAATTCACTCTTTGTTTCGCAGCAGTATACAAGTAGCTCTACAATATTAGGATGGCTGAGTCTCTGAAGGTTCTCGAACTCCTTCCTGAATTCTTCCTCTTCGTAGTCAAGTCGTTGTGGCATTGAATGAAGCAGTTTCACAGCAATCGCTTTGCCATTATTTTGCACACCCTAATGAATACCCTTTATGATTACGAGTTGTATTATAGAAATATACATTTCATTATTAATGGTCATTAGAATTGATAGAAAATGTAATTGTAGTTTTCAGTCTGTCCATGAAGTTGTCCAGCAGTTCCAATAATAGTTAAAACGATTTGTTATTGATAACAATATTAGTACTTTTATGTTGTAGAACCGTAGTTGGACATAGACATGGGGAAGAATGTTTGCCTTGTATACTGTTCCAAATGTCCCGCTACCAATCCTTCTCTTATTGGAGAAATCCTCCGTAATTTTACATAATAATTCTAATGGCATGACTTCTGGTGCCACTCGAAAATGGTGTACCTTGTCAATGTACCCAAGGTCAAGGAAACCTATCTGCAAGGAAAGACAACTTATCATTCATGTGGAATGAGAAGGATGGAATACTACTACCTCTGTAAAAAATACTTACACATTTGACTTTGCATGGTTTTTGATATGTATCTTTAACCACTATTTTCTTCTGGGATATCTTCTTGAAGTCCTTCAAATATAAGAGGTTTTGTAAGTATTTTGAATACAAATCTACACATATGACTTACACATTTCCAAACTATGAAAAGTTTGCATTTTTCAATATTTGAGCAAATCTTGTCCTAAACAAGAAGTTTTTGTGGCCAGAGGGAGGACTAGTTGTTTGGGGAAAAAATAGCACTAGTACCTTGTCGTCTGCACACCGACCAAATCTTTCAAGAATTAGTATGGGACGGTTGGGATGGCTATGGACTATGCGCTTCAATGCTGTCTCTACCTCCTCTACATCCTCTGTCTTGCCTCCCCAGCAGTCAATTTGAACATGGGCTTTCTCAAGCAAACAGAGGTAATTCAATTTAGAGAAGTCGTCGAAATCAATGTTGGCATCCTTGAGGGTGCGCACATGGATGTGGAGCTCAACAAATTTAAGGCAAGGCATGGCAGCTGGTTGAAACATCAGCCAGGTTTTTGTTCTGAGGTACCGCAGTTTGGGGAATGCAAAAGGAGCAATGACTTGGCTGCAGGGCTCATCACTGCACGGTCCATCACAGAAAAGCTCTAGTTCTTGGATTTTCTGTAATTTGCTTAGTGACTCCACTAAGGCCTCCATCCATTTGCCATAGAAGGTTTATGTGTTAATAATACCGAGCAACCTTAGATCTGTCATCTTGCTCAGATCTTTTGCAAAGTTTAAGGAATTACTGTCAAGTGTCCCCAACTGCAGCTCTTCCAATGATGTTAGGTTTTCCATCCCTTCTGGCAATTCTAGTATTAACCCAAAACACCGCAAGCACTTCAGTTGTCTTAGCATGGTAACACTGTGTGGCAGTGCCGTTATGTAAGTATCTGTCAAGACTAGTGTCTGTAAATATGTTAAATTGCCTATTTCCATCGGCAGATTACAAATATTCCTCCCACAAAGTCCAAGGTATCTCAAGTGACGTAACCCTGCAAGATTTTTCAGACCATTAGAACTGTCATCTGAAGTTAGTATCTCACAACCTTCTAAAGAAAGGACCCGTAAAACCTGAAAACTTGGGTGTAGCAACATCGTACTGCTAATACGGCTCCAGGTGACATTGAATGACCTCACTTTTGGTTTGCACCTTCTAGTCAGATCATGCTTCTCTAGGCCTCTATTTTGGACGGCTAATATACCAGCATAACTTTGATAAGGTAGATGTTGATCATGATCATACCTTTCCAATACAGTGACAAAGTTTTCTTGTTTTCCCATGAAACGAATCAAATCAAGCACCATGTTGTGAACACGACAACCACGCATGTTTGTGTCCTCATTTTGTACTAGCTCAATCATGTTTCTACTGATAAGCTCATGCAAGTACCTCTCTCCTACCTGAAATAATGATTCACCTTGTTCTTCATGCACAAAACCTTCAGCTACCCATCTCCACACCAACATGCCTTTCTCAATTACATGATCTTCAGGAAATATGCTTAAATACAATAAGCAAGTCTTTAGATGGCTTCGTAGGTCATAATAACTAAATTGGATTATCTTTTTTGTGTTCTCAATAGCTATTTTATCTTCGTGGGCAAATCCAATAGACTTGTATAACTTAGTCCATTCCTCTTGGGGTTTACCGGCCAACAAACTAGCTATTGTAATTATAGCTAATGGTATACCACCACATTTCTGTAGAATATATTCGGTGAAATGCTCATCCATTGTATCAAAATTAATTGTGCCTTTATAACCAAATAATGTGGCATAGAATAGTTCCTTGGAGCCATCAGCAGAAAGTGGCATTAGCTCAAAAACTTCACCACCTGTTTCTGCGACATCGAATCTACGAGAAGTTGTGATTATTCTACTTCCACATCCACTGTCCACCAAAGCACAATTAATTACTTCCCATGATGATATGTTACGTATATCATCAATAACAATTAAGAACCTATTCACATGACAAACCAAGAGCCACAAATTAGTAAAACTGTAGACTTCTATGGAAAAACATAAGCATGATAACCATCTCATAATTGTAGTAAGGAATCAAAGAAAAGGCCATCAAAAGTGTGGGGAACTGAGACAAAACATGGCAACAAAACAAGTATAGACCCAAAAGAAGACATGCTTCATGATAGACCTCTCCCAAAATAATTTGATTTGTAGATAGTGCATTTTTACAAAAATGGTCAAAATGGCCAACATTTTGAAATAGTGGGAGTACATATATAGGATACTTCTAATTATGTGCACTTATAACAAAAAAGCAAACTAAAAGGCTCAATAATATGTATACTTTGAACAAACAATTGTAAAAAAAAAGGTGCAAAAGGCGTAGGGTGGATATCCATACCTCTTGTTTTTAAGGAAATGTCGGAGTTCGTCGATTAAACGCCTCTCATTCGTTCTGATCATGCTAAGTACCATGTACCTTTCCTTGTCAATATCTATGAGAATGTCCCACAAGGCTTTCTTCATGTCAGCTTGTAGGCCAATAGAAACAAAACTACTGCAATAGAAGTCGCCTTTAATATTTTCATAGACTGCTTTCGCAAGAGTTGTCTTTCCCATCCCTCCAGCACCCCAAATAGAAAGTTTCATCTATCTTTGAGATGAAGAGATCCTAGATATGAGCATAGCTCGTAACTTGTGGATGCCAATAAGTCGTCTCCCTCCTTTGTACACATCATCAAGGCATGGGCCAACAGTGTTACTAGTTGTGGCCACAAAAGCACCAGCATGCGAGGCAACCAGATTTTTGACTTGGAGTTTGATGTCTTCCAATATCTCCCTGAAGCTGTCATGGTTGGTGTCGAAACATAGCAGTAAGATGTCGATGATATCCTCTATGTCACATGACAGCTCCCTCAGCTCGTAGGCACGATTTTTATTGTCCTGTGGGTCAAGCTGGTCCTGCTCATGCGCCCATGACATATTGCATAGGGTAGCATGCATTCTCCTCAGCTCTCTCTCAAAAGAATCAAAGTCTTCCTGCTTTGTACTAGTACTTGTCTGAAGATTGTGCTCCTGCTTCAGGAACTCGCCCAGCTTGTGGAGCAGGCGCCCCATGGTGCCTGTCATGAGATCCACGGCAGCTCGGTGGTCGATTTCTTCCATAGCAGCAGCTCATCCAGCTCATGCAGGTAGCTAGTAGCTGAGATGAGATAGGGGCTATGCTATGGTATGTACTCCCATTACCTGGAAAGAGGTAAGGGTTAAAAAAAATCTAAGCCTTTGAATATAAGGGAGAGATAAAATAATTAAAAAATAATAATTAAAAAAACCAGCAGCTTACCTTGCATCTGCATGTTTACATGCAGTTTGTTTCCTTTTGATTGCAGCCATATCTACCGCGCACTTCATGGAACGCTTTGGGTTAACTATATATTATGTGTGTGTATTTCTAATTAATAAGAGGCCATGGATTCCAAACCTCGGAATTTTTTACCAGATACAGTCGGGCTGCCCGCCTCTAGTCTAGCTATAACTAGACGCAAACTACGAGGAGTCCCGGCCAAAACGAACACAAAATTTGTCTGCTAAAATAGAGATCGGAAAAAAAAAAAAACGAGCGAGAACTAGTTAGCACTGACCTGGGGAGAGGCTAGGCTAGGCTAGCTTTCAGGAGAGTGGAGTTGAGCGACACAAGCAGTAGATGGACGGATCGGAGCTCCAGAGGCCAGATCCAGATTGAGGAGAGGAGCGAATGCAAACGCAAAGAAGCTCCAGACAGAGTAGAGTAAAATAAAATAATTAAGCAGCAGCAGCACGGCCTCTGCTTGTAATTAGCTTAACCGACGACCTGAAAATCGATCAAGTCGCCGGGTGTCGTATTCCAGGCATTGATGTTTTGATGACAGCGTGTGGGCCCGGATTGAGCAATAGGGTGCTCATTTCAACGTCATCTTTAATTTGTGCAGCAGCTAGCTAGCAAATTTCGGATACAAATTCCGGTGCACCGCTGTAATAATTAATTAAATTCCGATGCACCACTCTAATTCTAATATGGTAATAATTACTTGTATTTTTAAAATAATATCACACTTTGATTACCAATTCGATGGATCCGGAATGGATCGGTTAAACATTCTATTAGGGAGCCCGAGCCAACAAGTCGTTCGGTTAGAAAGCGCTAGCGGTCTTACTTATTAGGGCCTGTTTGGATTCTCTCCTCTAAACTTTAGACCTCTAAAAACTTTAAAGCACTTTAGCTCAGTTTTGAGGACTAATACTCTAATGTGAGTTAGGCTAAAGTTTAGAGCCAACTTTAGACCACCTGTTTGGAGGTTTAGCTCTAAAGTTTAGACCTCTAAAGTTTAAAAGGTGGGATCCAAACAAGGCCTTAGCTTAGGATAAGCAGTCAACCAAGTCACCAGAGCCGAGGGATCTTGCCATAATGGATACCAATAGTGAAACCCCACATCTTATGGAATGTCAACCACCTAGCCCAGCGTTCTTCATTCTTATTTCGTATAAGAGTTTCTCCTTTTCATTCATGCAAGTCACTATTGGAGGCACTGGCTCGGACACTCGGTAAACGTTTTGCCGAGTCTAACACTCAGCAAACCACACTCGTTCATGCATGCAAAATTTTTGTAGATCTATGAGTTCATGTGAAAATTTTGTAGAACAAGTTCGCTTTATTGAGCTCTGCAATGTTCTATGAGTTCATACGAAATTTTTGTACATCTAGGAGAAAACTGTTTTAGGTTTTTTTTAATTAGGATAAAAATGTTCCTTGGTTCATTACAAATGTCAAGAGAAATTGTTTCCAAGTTCTACCAGAATTGTTCAAGGTTCAAGGAAAAAGTGTTCCACGTTAACAAGAAAATTATTCCATATTTAGAAAACAAAAATGGTCCTGATTTAGGAGAAAATTGTTCCACCGTCCTTGGAACAACTAAATCTGCTTGTATTAAACGACAAATCTATACTCCCTCCGTCCCATTGAATATGTAATTACCGGTCGATCTATGTGTTGACGGTCATTAAGTACCAATTTGATACCGTCTACTAATGCCTAGGGAAGGACAATAATAGAAGCATAGGGGTTATTACTGACAAATTCCACGAGTTTTGGTGAATTGTGTATTTTTCAGGGATTATTCTAGAAAGGCTTAAAAGAAGGATTAAAGTGCTTAATTACCACGAAACTTAACCGCCAAGAAAACATCATCACGAAGACCCTGAAAGAGTGTAAAACACACCCGAAGCAAGCGGAGGCCCACACCTGGCCAGGTGGGGCCGGCCGGCCCAAGGGTTTCACCGCCGCCTTCTGGAGTCTTCCTCCACCGCCTCCAAGGAGTCATCTGGGCCCTTTGTTTAAGTCAGTTTGATCCCACGGCGCAGGTTCATCCCACCGGGCTATAAATAAAGGGGCAGACCCCCCTCCCAGAACACCAATTCATTTCTCCTGCTTCATTTGTTAAGAGTAGACAGAAGTTAGGGTTTCCAGAGATTAGAAATAGGGCTCTAGTTCTTCAAGTTCATAGTTTAGACGTCTATTAAGGTTCAAGTAGAGTTGGGCGCTACGCTCGGGATTCCAGATCTGTTCGTCTGGAGATCGGTAATCTTATCTTGTATCTCATTATGACTTTGTTTTATTTTAATATATTGCTACTTATTCAGTTCTTAGTTTATTCTAATTGCATATTCGATATAGTTATGATTGGTGATGATTATTGTTATATGATCGTAAAGCGTCTAATTCAGTACTCGAGTGAGTTAGATGGTATACATTATGTAGACGTGGTGTCTAGATGTATTGTGTACCCACGGAGGCACCCTGACGTGCCGGGTCGTGTGGTAGTCCGCGTAAGTGACAGCTGTGTTGGTTTCTCTGTAGTCCACCCCCCGTACGTAGGACGAGCAGAGCGCGGTCGCGAAGGAGGTGACCCTTGTGCCTTAATATCCTCATTAGATGATGCTCCTTATGATGTTTTCTGAATTGATTATGCTATAGATGAAAATGTGTAATGTGGCGTACTTGTAGACTTTGTATTTAGTAATTATATAGGTTTCCTTTACTTTAGCCGAATCTCGAGATTGTCTTACTACATTAGTGAGTCTCTATATTCTATCTCCGGAATACCATTTACCTCATTTACTCAGTTATCATTTACCATTTATCATTGACTTATTTATCGCTAAAGCACTAGAGTTATGAGTTATCATAGGTCTGCACATTTATCTTTCCAATCATTATAGTAGATTATCCTAATGAGTAGAATGCCTCGTTAATTTATTCTTTTGCCATAAAATAAATCAACGATACTCGGAATACTTACCGAATGAAGTGCTACAATGGGAGAATTATCTGTGCGCTTACGGATATATTCTATAATATTATTTTTAGGAGGCAAGTGAAGATTATTTTACCTTTGATTTTTGGTATCATGTTAGGGATGACAACTTAACGTGAAGTGATGTTAAAAATACCAACAAGCATTTTTGGCGCCGCCGCCGGGGATGGCAATTGTATTCATTAGGATAATTTATTGAGTTCGTTGATTTTATTCACCAGGATATTTATTCTAGAATTTCATATACAAGAGTTCTTCATAGATAATATTATAGAAAAACATAAAAAATAATTATAGACATAAATACTTATAGATAACTATAACCTTTTGTTTTAGCAGACTTACCCGTGTTTTGTTTATTTTAAAATATCTTATATAGGGTAAGTGCAGGATTGGTTGTGTACTTTAACTCTTATCAATCCGGAACAACCATAGGAAAAAAGGCCTTACATTATTTTGTGAAGCCATGGCTGAGAAGACTCTACGTGAATTCGCTGCCTCAAGCACTGAAAATATTCGCGTTGGGCCAACTTTTAACATTGGAGATCATGATTACGAGATCAACCCAAGCCTCATCAAAATGGTACAAGCTATCACATTTAGTGGAAAAAAATATGAAGATACAAGTGTACATCTGCAGAATTTCCTGAAGATTGGCAACACCATCAACATCAAAGGCATTCCTCAAGACGTCGTGGTACTTCGTTTGTTTCCGTTTTCATTGGAGGGAAAGGCGAAGCAGTGGTTTTATCAGAATAAAGATCAAGTCAAGACATGGGTAGAATGTTCAAAAGTTTTTCTAGAAAAGTTTTTCCCAGTAGGCAAAACCAATGCTCTACGAGGAAAGATTTCAGAATTTTGTGAGCAGAAAGGTAAATCTATTCCAGAAGCCTGAGAACGTTTTCAAGATTACATATCAGATTGTCCCCATCATGGAATAGAAAAGTGGTTGCTCATGCAAATATTTTATCACGGACTAACTCAAAGATCACGTGAGCAACTAGATGCCACTGCTGAAAGATCATTTATGTCACTCACCCCTGGAAGAGCTGAAGATATTATGGCAAAGGTAGCAGAAAATCAGAATTGGACAAACAACACTCAGACATGCCATAAGAGTAAAGAAGTTTCAGTGAAAGTGTGTGCACTATCAACCAAGATGGATGTACTGTTGAACTGGTTAGAGCAAAGAGCCAATCATAAAAGAGATTGTCAAGCTATTCAAGATGCATTCAATTCTCAGAATCAATATGAAGAATCTTTAGGAATTGAGTTTGCAAATTCCCCAGAAGATATTAGTACAGTCATCATGACTACTTCTCAGAAGTAAGAATGGAATCAACCTCGGTCAGCCAGTCAAGGTAAGTACCAAGGCAATACTAATTTTTCAAATAATAGACAACCACCCTTGAGAGAATTAATATTAGAACAAATTAGAGTTAATGAAAGTATTTACAAGAAGCTTACTTTTAATGATACAGTTTTAGAAGGAATTAATTATAAATTGGATAATTTCTCTTCTGCTGTTAAAGATCAAATATTATTTAATAAAAAGATAGAATTACAAATTGCACAATTATCTTCTACTTTGTTTACCACTAACCATGAACAAATAAAAGGAATATCTACTAGAGGAGGTAAGTCTACGCGTGATCCACCTTACCCAAAAGGGGCACGTAGACCATTACATTTAGTACAGGTAGAAGAAGAGATTGAAAAGGATAACAGAGAAGAAGTTATACCACCTTCACCACCAGTTGAACTACAAGATCAACAATTAACTCAAGATTTTTATGACACAACCCTCCTACCGTTTCCACGTAGAAGAAGAAGAAGAGCTAAAACGAATGATCAATTTGGTAAGTTTGTAGAAGTAATTCAGAAATTATATGTCAATATTCCGTTGTTAGATGCCATGCAAGTACCTACATACGTGAAATATCTTCGAACCATCCTCAACAACAAAAGACCACTACCTTCTACTGAAGTTGTCAAGCTAACGGAGGAGTGCAGGGAGGCAATTCTGAGTTCTTCTCCTACTGAGAAGAAGGATCCAGGGTGTCCCACAATTGATTGTTCAATAGGAGACCAGATGTTCGAGAATGTTTTATGTGATCTTGGAGCAAGTGTCAGCGTCATGCCCAAGACCGTCTTTGGCAAACTCAACTATTCTACGCTCACACCAACCACAATGTGTTTGCAATTAGCTAACCAATTGGTCCGCTATCCCGCAGGAATCTCAGAAAAATATTCCGGTAAAAATACGTAACTTTTTCATTCCTGTAGATTTTGTAGTACTTGACATGTAGGAAGAGAGGAAGATACCTCTCATACTCGGGTGACCATTCCTAAACACTGCAAATGCAACCATCAACGTCAGAGCTGGAGAGATCACATTCACCATCAATGGGCAAGAAGAGCGATTCGCATTCAAGCCAAGACTGGAGCAATGCCAAACGTTGAAGTGTCATGAAGAACAAGTGCAATAACATCTCCGACACCGGAGACGAATCATGAAGAATAATTCAACTGGAGAAGTCTGGATTAACGGACTCAAAAAACCCCGAACCTTCGTCGGGAGGTAATTCGGTAATTCTTGCAATGAAATTTGCATATTTACTTTCTCATAAATTGCATTATTGAAAAGAAATAAAAATAAGCATAGCATGATTAAAGCTTAAGCCCCATGTGATTATTACTAACGGATTGTTAAACCACCGTCAGTGAAATTTACTGTGGTGGCAGAAAATTATAAAAAGACCATCGTTAGAATTCTAATTTTTCATAGATTCATAAAAGTAATTTAGTTTTTCATTCTTGTGTTATTATATGGTATAAATACGGAAAACATATGGGACCCACCATCATCACATCAAGTCACCTCAAGTCCTATCATCAACCACCACCTTTCACTACCATCCAAACTCTATTATTCACAGATGCACTACCCACCATTCATCCATTTCACCAGAGAAAGCATATACACACATGCATTTGGAAGGACATCTAGACAATGTCGACACCAGTTAAAGAAGAGGGCCAAAGCACACAAGGTGGGGCCGGCCGGCCCCAAACCCACGTCGGCCGGCGCCCCTCCTCCTCTTCTCTGCCTCCCACTTCTCTCACTCACTCATTCACTCACTCACACACCAGAGAGCACATAGCTACTCTGCTTGGTTGCTCGAAACTTCAAATTTTCACAAATCCTTCATTTGATTCAATTTTAAGCAAGAAAAGGAGTAGAGAAGATGATTAGCAAGAAGACCTAGAAGAGAGGTCACTACTTTGATTCCTTCTCTTCACTTGTTCTTGCTAGTTTTTGTTTTGTTCTTGTGTTCTTATTTGTTCTTGCCGTGCTCTTCGTGTTCTTCATTTTTCAGGCAAGATGAGCAATAAAATGAAAGGTGCCATTCGATCCCTTGGAAGAGCCTTCTCACGCCGCACAACACGAAGTCAATCATCATCACAAGTGCCATCCTTCATCGGCTCCGACATGAATATCGATCCTCCGTCACCCTTCATGTATGACAACCCTTCATCCTCTTCCCAACCGGAAAAGAGTACGAGCTCATAAGCATCACTCAAATTTCATTACGAACTAGACCGCAGAGGGAGATATTAAATGTGGTTAAAAATAAGGAATTTACGCATACTCCAATTTTTTATGCCACTTTGCTCCATGAAACCGGAATGGATTCCGAGTTTGAGCTCATTTTTAGAAATGTTGGATGGGAAAGTGCATGACAAATTAATGAGTAGGGTAGCAAGTTACTCACTATAGAATTTATTATCACCCTACACTTTAATGATGATGAGGTTAATTTTAGAATGTTTAATAAACCTTTCACCCTCTCATGGAAAACTCTTAGTTTAGCACTAAGATTCAATAATCAGTGTGTGGTCAATATAACTGAAACTCTCCAAGACTTTGATAAAGATAATTTTTGGGAGAGCATAACTGCAAAGAAACCAGAGAGAAAACAAAAATATACTATTGAAGAAGTTCATCACCCCACACTGAGATTTATGTTTAAATGGCTAGCTTTTACATTCTTTCCTAGAGAGGAGTTAAATACTATTAAACAAGATAAGCTGCATTTGTTATATATGATGATTAAAAAGAGGAAGGCGTCACCTATAAAAATGATGTTGAATTATTGGAGAACTGTCCCTTCCATGAAAAAGTACAGTATTTCTTGGATTACACGTTTAGCTGCAGGGCTACGTTTATTATTAAATGCTACACTTGCTTACATTTCTGATGCCCGCAGAATTATTGGTTATGATTTTTTCTTTCGTGCTCACATGCTCAAACGCCGAAATAATAAAATAGTTATGATTTATAAAAATTATGATAATGAGTACGAACTACCAGACAGGGAGTTAGGAATTTATTCTGTTCACAATTTTATTTTTCCAGCTGTTAGAGCTAATGTTGGCAGGTGTCCGTCCACACGCATCAGCAGGGCGCCGAGAACTAATTTCACTGCAACTGATCCGGCACCATCTGGGTCAGCTTATTCTCACTATGTTGATTTTGGTGAACAGGGATCGACGCAGGAGCCACGCCAGCAGTGGACTGCACATACAGGATGGAAGGAACAGCCCACATTCTAGCAAGGAGAATCTTCGTCAGCAGCAGCAGCAGCGGGCTGGGGAGCAACTGATTTTCATGGAGGACGAGCATCTTTTTCTACACGTGGGAACACGGACTTCACCACTGGTGGACCGTATCCGTTCCACGCCCCACCGGAAGATGGCTACTATCGGCCGCCTGAGCAGCACTTTTCAGCTACCACTAATGATTTTTCAGCTTTATCTATGCGTCTCACTAACATTGAACAGGGATAGAACACGATAAGCGACACACTGCACCAGCACGAGCAGTGGCAGTAGCAGGTCGACGACAGGTTCTACCAGCATGAACAGTGACAGCACAGCACGGACCAACGACTTGATCAGATCTATCAAGGACAGCAGCAGACGCAGAGCAGATTGAAATATTTGATACATTAAATGGGATACCCATCGCCACCTCCACCACATTATTGAGCAAAGCAACATCCATCTTGGGGAAGATCCCCGCTAGATGAGTACATCTCACCTTTATATATGTTCTTTATTTCAGTATCTAGTTCGGTCTTTAATTCTGTCAATTTCAATATTACTAGAAACAACAAGAAAACCAAATAAAAAATTTACTTACTGCTTTCTTTAGTTACTGCATCGATTTCTAGCTTAAAAATGAAAATCCAAAATAATAATAGATTGTATAATTAAGTTTGCTTTAAATTTCGCATTCAATTTGTCTTTAGAATAATTAGAACTTGAAGTTAGAGAAAAATCAAAAAGATATTTAAATTGTTTATATAATTTCCTGCAATTGCTTAGTGTTTAAATTTAAATTCTCCTACGAATTGCATAAAGTTTAACTATCATGAAAATTTATTCTGAAACTTGATATCAGTGGGTAGCATAAGCTTTTCTAAGTAATTGACGGATATGATATAAGAAGATTTGAGCTGCTATTTATTTCATTCTGAGTGATACCTAAGCTCCAGACATTTCAAAAATCAAAATAAATATAATAATAATTTATTCTACTAATATGATTTAAGTAGACTATTCTGCTATGCATTCATGATTGAATTCACAAGCACAAAAAGTTTTCGCTCCATGCACAAGTCTCTCTCTTAGAAGTCCAACAAAGAGTGTGGGTTATAAAATTAAAAGATACCATACTAAAGAAGTATGAGCCTAAAAGATGCCATATCAAAAGGGTATGTGCCAAAAAAGAAAGAGAGAAAAACAATGGGTGCAAAAACACCCGCCTGAGAGAAAAAAATGGGTAAAAAAAGTATCCGCTGGGGAGATAGCCCACACCCTTCAGAAAGACAGAAAAAAAAGGATAATGCATAGGAATTCAAAAATGAAATTTGATCACATTCACACATTCAATCATGATGTATAGCTTAGTAGTCCTCTGCAATCTTATTAGTAGGCTTTCATTATTTCCTAAATAAAAATTATATACTTATTAAAAAAATCTGGAGCAATGGTTGAAACAAAGGATGAAAGACATAGTGCTTGCTTGATTATTCTATCTCTCAATTACCCAAGATCTAGTTTAAAAGCCCCACGATTAAAAAGAGTAGGAATAACTTTAAAAGGTGGATTAATGAATTTCAATCTGGAGAAGAATTTCTGATTTAATATTTAAGTATTTGTTGGGAGTTATACATTTTTATGGAACACTGAATAAATCATTTCAAGTCAAATTTGCTAAGGGACTAGCAAAGACTTAGTTTGGGGGTGCTGTTGACGGTCGTTAAGTACCAATTTTATACCGTCTACTAATGCCTAGGGAAAGACAATAATAGAAGCATAGGGGTTATTACTGACAAATTCCACGAGTTTTGATGAATTGTGTATTTTCTAAGGATTATTCCAGAAAGGTTTAAAAGAAGGATTAAAGTGCTTAATTACTACGAAACTTAACCGCTAAGGAAATATCATCACGAAGGCCCTGGAAGAGTGTAGAATACACCCGAAGCAAGCGGAGGCCCAAACCTGGCCAGGTGGGGCTGGCCGGCCCTAAGGGGGTGTTGGTATTTTTAACATCACTTCACGTTAAGTTGTCATCCCTAACATGATGCCAAAAACCAAAAGTAAAATAATCTTCACTTGCCTCCTAAAAATAATACTATAGAATATATCCGCAAGCGCACAGATAATTCTCCCATTGTAACACTTCACCCGGTAAGTATTCCGAGTATCGTTGATTTGTTTTATGCCAAAAGGATAAATGGGCATTCTACTCATTAGGATAATCTACTATAATGATTGGAAAGATAAATGTGCAGACCTATGATAATCTATAACTCTAGTGCTTTAGCGATAAATAAGTCAATGATAAATGGTAAATGATAACTGAGTAAATGAGGTAAATGGTATTCCAGAGATAGAATATAGAGACTCACTAATGTAGTAAGACAATCTCGAGATTCTGCTAAAGTAAAGGAAACCTATGTAATTACTAAAGACAAAATCTACAATCTACGCCACATTACATATCTTCATCTATAACATAATCAACTCAGAAAACATCATAAGGAGCATCATCTAATGAGGATATTAAGACACAAGGGTCACCTCCTTCGCGACCACGCTCTGCTCGTCCTACGTACGGGGGGTGGACTACAGAGGAACCAACGCAGCTGTCACCTACGCGGACTACCACACGACCCGGCACGTCAGGGTGCCTCCGTAGGTACACAATATATCTAGACACCACATCTACATAATGCATACCACCTAACTCACTCGAGTACTGAATTAGGCGCTTTACGATCATATGACAATAATCATCACCAATCAAAACTATATCGAATATGCAACTAGAATAAACTAAGAACTGAATAAGGAGCAATATATTAAAAGAAAGCAAAGTCATAATGAGATATAAGATAATATTACCAATCTCCAGACGAACGAATCTGGAATCCCGAGCGTAACGCCCAACTCTACTTGAACCTTGTTAGATGCCTAAACTATGAACTTGAAGAACTAGAGCCCTATTTCTAATCTCTGGAAACCCTAACTTCTGTCTACTCTTGACGAATGAAGCAGGAGGAATGAATTTGTGCTCTGGGAGGGGGGTCTGCTCCTCTATTTATAGCCCGATGAGATGAACGTGCGCCGTGGGATCAAACAGACTTGAACAAAGGGCCCAGATGACTCTAGAGAGGCGGTGGAAGAAGACTCCAGAAGATGGGCCGAAACCCTAGAGGGGGGCACCGACCGGCCCCACCCTGGCGCCGGCCGGCCCCACCCTGGTGCGTCTCGGACCCCGGTGCTTCGGGTGTGTTCCAGATGCTTCTAGTGTTCTTGTGATAATGTTTTCTTTGCGGTTAAGTTTCGTGATAATTTAGCACTTTAATCCTTCTTTTAAGCCTTTCTGGAATAATCTTTGGAAAATACACAATTCATCAAAACTCATGGAATTTGTCAGTAATAACCCATATGCTTCTATTATTGATCTTCCCTAGGCATTAGTTGACGGTATAAAATTGGTACTTAACGACCGTCAACAATACCCCCAAGTTAAGTCTTTGCTAGTCTCTTAGCAAAGTTGACTTGAAATAATTTATTCAGGGTTCCATAAAAATGTATAACTCCCAACAAATACTTAAATATTTAAACAGAAATTCTTCTCCGGATTGAAATTCATTAATCCACCTTTCAAATTTATTCCTTCTCTTTTCAATCGTTGGGCTTTTAAACTAAGTCTTGGGTAATTGAGAGATAGAATAATCAAGCAAGCACTAAGTCTTTCATCCTTTGTTTCAACCATTGCTTCAGATTTTTTTTGAATAAGTATATAATTTTTATTTACAAAATAATGAGAGCCTAATAAAAAGATCGCAGAGGACTACTAAGCTATACATTACGATTGAATGTGTGAATGTGATCAAATTTTATTTTTGAACTCCTATGCATTATTCTCTCTTTTCTGTCCTTCTGAAGAGTGTGGGCTATCTCCCCAGCGGATACTTTTTGTACCCATTTTTTCTCTCAGGCGGGTGTCTTTGCACCCATTGTTTTTCTCTCTTTTCTTTTTTTTGGCACATTCCCTTTTGATATGACTTCTTTCAGGCTCATACTTCTTTAGTATGGCATCTTTTAATTTTATAACCAACACTCTCTGTTAGACTTCTAAGAGAGAGATTTGTGCATAGAGTGAAAACTTTTTTTTTGTGCATGTGAATTCAATCATGAATGTATAACAGAATAGTCTACTTAAATCATATTAACAGAACAAATTATTATATTTGTTTTGATTTTAATTTTTGAAATGTCTCGAGCTTAGGTGTCACTCAGAATGAAATAAATAGCATGTTAAATCTTCGTATATCATATCCGTCAATTACTTAGAAAAGCTTATGCTACCCACTGATATCAAGTTTCACAATAAATTTTCCTGGCAGATAAACTTCATGCAATTCGTAGGAGAATTTAAATTTAAACACTAAGCAATTGCAGGAAATTATATTTAAACAATTTTAAATATCTTTTTTTGATTTTTCTCTAACTTTAAGTTCTAATTATTCTAAAGACAAGTTGAATGCGGAATTTAAAGTAAAATTAATTATACAACCTATTATTTTTTTTGGATTTTCATTTTTAAGCAAGCATAAATTTAATGCAATAATTAAAGAAAGCGGTAAATAAATTTTTATTTGGTTTTCTTGTTGTTTTTAGCAATATTGAAATTGACAGAATTGAAGACTGAATTAAATACTGAAATAAAAAGCGTATATAAAGGTGAGAGATACTCACCTAGCGGGGATCTCCCCCAAACTGGATGTTACTCAGTAATGTGGTGGTGGTGGCGGTGGGTATCACATCTAATGTATCAAATACTCTAATCCGCTCTGCGTCTGCTGCTGTCCCTGATATATCTGATCCAGTCGTTGGTCCGTGCTGTGCTGCCATTGTTCATGCTGGTAGAACCTGTCGTTGACCTGCTGCTGTCACTGCTCGTGCTGGTGTAGTGTGACGCTTATCGCGTCTTCTCCCTGTTCAATGTTGGTGAGACGCATAGATAAAGTTGAAAAATCATTAGTGGTAACTGAAAAGTGCTGTTCAGGTGGCTGATAGTAGTCATCTTCCGGTGGTGCGTGGAACGGATACGGTCCACCAGCGGTGAAGTTCGTGTTCCCGCGTGTAGAAAAAGATGCTCGTCCTCTCTGAAAATCAGTTGCTCCCCAACCTGCTGCTGCTGCTGACGAAGATTCTCCTTGCTGAAATATGTGCTGTTCCTCCCATCCTGCATGTGCAGTTCACTGCTGGCGTGGCTCCTGCGTCGATACCTGTTCACCAAAATCAACATAGTGGGAATAAGCTGGCCTAGATGGTGCTGGGTCAGCTCCAGTGAAATTAGTTCTCGGCGCCCTGCTGATGCGCGCGGACGGACACCTGCCAACATTAGCTCTAACAGCTGAAAAAACAAAATTTTGAACAGAATAAATTCCTAACTCTCTCTCTGGCAGTTCGTACTCATTGTCATAATTTTTATAAATCGTAATTATTTTATTATTTCGGCGTTTGAGCATGTGAGCACAAAAGAAAAAATCATAACCAATAATTCTGTGGGCATCAGAAATATAAACAAGTGAAGCATTTGATAATAAACATAGCCCTGCAGCTAAACGTGTAATCTAGGAAGTAAAAGAAATACTGCACTTTCTCAAGGAAGGGACAGTTCTCCAATAATTTAACATCATTTTTAAAGGTGACGCTTTCCTCTTTTTAATCATGATATATAACAAATGTAGCTCATCTTGTTTAATAGTATTTAACTCCTCTTTAGGAAAGAATATAAAAGCTAGCCATTTAAGTATGAATCTCAGTGTGGGGTGATGATCTTTTCAATAGTATATTTTTGTTTTCTCTCTGGTTTCTTTGCAGTGATACTCTCCCAAAAATCATCTTTATCAAAGTCTTGGAGAGTTTCAGAAATATTGACTACACACTGATTATTGAATCCCAATGCTAAACTAAGAGTTTTTCATGAGAGGGTGAAAGGTTTATTAAACATTCTAAAATTAACCTCATCATCGTCAAAGTCTGATAATAAATTCTATAGTGAGTAACTTGCTACCCTGCTCATTAATTTGCCATGCATTTTTCCATCCAACATTTCTAAAAATAAGCTCAAACTCGAAATCCATTCCGGTTTCATGGAGCAAAGTAGCATGAAAAATTGGAGTATGCGTAAATTCCTTATTTTTAATCACATTTAATATCTCCCTCTGTGGTCTAGTTGATAATGAAATTTGAGTTATGCTTGTGAGTTCATACCTCTCTTCCGGTTGGGAAGAGGATGACGGATTATCATACATGAAGGGTGACGGAGGATCGATATTCATGTCGGAGCCGACGAACGATGGCACTTATGATGATGATTGACTTCTTATCGTGCGGCGTGAGAAGGCTCTTCCAAGGGATCGAATGGCACCTTTCATTCTATTGCTCATCTTGCCTGTAAAATGAAGAACACGAAGAACACGGCAAGAACGAACAAGAACACAAGAACAAAACAAGAACAAGTAAAAAAATAAGTGGTGAGAAGGAATCAAAGTGGTGATCTCTCTTCTAGGTCTTCTTGCTAATCTTCTTCTCTACGCTTTTCCTTACTTAAACTTGAATCAAATGATAGGATTAATGGAGTTTGAAGTCACGAGCTGCAAAGCAGCTTGGCTACGTGCTCTCTGGAATGTGTGTGAGTGAATGAGAGAGTGAGAGAAAGGAGAGGCAGAGAAGTGGAGGAGGGGTGCCGGCCGGCGTGGCCTTGGGGCCGGCCGGCCCCACCTTGTGTCCTTTGGCTCTCAACTTTTGAAAAATGTCGACACTACCTTAATGCCTTTCCAAAATGCATGTGAGTTGGTTCCTTTCTCTGATGGATGCATAAGTGGAGAGTAGTACATGGATTAATGGCGGAGTTTGGATGGTAGTGGTTAATGATAATCCATGATGTGACTTGATGTGATGACGGTGGGTCCCACATGTTTCCCGTATGTGTACCGTATAATGATACAAGAATGGAAAACTAAATTACTTTTATGAATCTATGAAAAATTAGAATTCTAATGATGGACTTTTTATAATTTTCTGCCACCACAGTAATGGTCCTTTGTTGTTGAGGATGGTTCGAAGATACTTCGCGTATGTAGGTACCTGCATGGCATCTAACAGCGGAATATTGACATATAACTTCTGAATTACCTCTACAAACTTACCAAATTGATCATCTGTTTTAGCTCTTCTTCTTCTGCGTGGAAATGGTAGGAGAGTTGTGTTATGAAAATTTTGAGTTAATTCTTGATTTTTTAGTTCAACTGGTGGTGAAGGTGGTATAACTTCTTCTTCTCTGTTGTCCTTTTCAATCTCTTCTTCTACCTGCACTAAATGTGATGGTCTACGTGCCCCTTTTGGGTAAGGTGGATCACGTGTAGACTTACCTCTTCTAGTAAATATTCCTTTTATTTGTACATGGTTAGTGGTAAACAAAGTAGAAGATAATTGTGAAATTTGTAATTCTATCTTCTTATTAAATAATATTTGATCTTTAACAGCAGAAGAGAAATTATCCAATTTAGAATTCATTCCTTCTAAAACTTTATCATTAAAAGCAAGCTTCTTATAAATATTTTCATTAATTCTACCTTGTTCTAATATTAATTCTCTCAAGGGTGGTTGTTTATGATTTGAAAAATTAGTATTGCCTTGGTACTTACCTTGACTGGTTGACCGAGGTTGATTCCATCCTTGCTTCTGAGAAGTAGTTTTGATGACTATACTAATATCTTCTGGGGGATTTGCAAACTCAATTTCTAAAGATCCTTCATATTGATTCTGCGAATTGAATGCATCTTGAATAGCTTGACAATCTCTTTTATGATTGGCTCTTTGCTCTAATCAATTCAACAGTACATCCATCTTGGTTGACAGTGCACACACTTCCTCTGAAATTTCTTCACTCCTATGGCATGTTAGAGTGTTGTTTGTCCAATTCTGATTTTCTGCTATCTTTGCTATAATATCTTCAGCTCTTTCAGGGGTGAGTGACATAAATGAACCCTCAACAATGGCATCTAGTTGCTCACGTGACATTTGAGTTAGTCCGTGATAAAATGTTTGCACGAGCAACCACTTTTTCATTCCATGATGGGGACAATCTGATATGTAATATTGAAAACATTCCTAGGCTTTTGAAATAGATTCACCTTTCTGCTAACAAAATTCTGAAATCTTTCCTCGTAGAGAATTAGTTTTGCTTACTGGAAAAAACTTTTCTAGGAAAGGTTTTGAACATTCTACCCATGTCTTGACTCGATCTTTATTCTGAAAAAACCACTGCTTCGCCTTTCCCTCCAATGAGAACGGAAACAAACGAAGTAGCACGACGTCTTGAGGAATGCCTTCGATGTTGATGGTGTTGCCAATCTTCAGGAAATTCTGCAGATGGACACTTGCATCTTCATCTTTCTTTCCAGTAAATGTGATAGCTTGCACCATTTTGATGAGGCTTGGCTTGATCTTATAATCATGATCTCCAATATTGAAAGTTGGCCCAACGCGAATATTCTCAGTGCTTGGGGCAGAGAATTCACGTAGAGTCTTCTCAGCCATGGTTTCACAAAATAATGTAAGACCCTTCTTTCAATGTTTGTTCCTGATTGATAAGAGTTAAAGTACACAACCAATCCTGCACTTACCCTATATAAGATATTTAAATATAAACAAAACACGGGTAAGTCTGCTAAAGCAAAAGGTTATGGTTATATCTAAGTATATATGTCTATAGTTATTTTTATGTTTTTCTATTAATATTATCTATGAAGAACACTCCTATATGAAATTCTAGAATAAATATTCTGGCGAATAAAATCAACGAACTAAATAAATTATCCTAATGAATACAATTGCCATCCCCGGCAACGGCGCCAAAAATACTTGTTGGTATTTTTAACATCACTTCACGTTAAGTTGTCATCCCTAACATGATGCCAAAAACCAAAGGTAAAATAATCTTCACTTGCCTCCTAAAAATAATACTATAGAATATATCCGCAAGCGCACAGATAATTCTCCCATTGTAGCACTTCACCCGATAAGTATTCCGAGTATCGTTGATTTGTTTTATGCCAAAAGGATAAAGAAGCATTCTACTCACTACGATAATCTACTATAATGATTGGAAAAATAAATGTGCTGACCTATGATAATCCATAACTCTAGTGCTTTAGCGATAAATAAGTCAATGATAAATGGTAAATGATAACTGAGTAAATAAGGTAAATGGTATTTCAGAGATAGAATATAGAGACTCACTAATGTAGTAAGACAATCTCGAGATTCGGCTAAAGTAGAGGAAACCTATGTAATTACTAAATACAAAGTCTACAGTCTACGTCACATTACACATCTTCATCTATAACATAATCAACTCAGAAAACATCATAAGGAGCATCATCTAATGAGGATATTAAGACACAAGGGTCACCTCCTTCGCGACCGCGCTCTGCTCGTCCTACGTACGGGGGGTGGACTACAGAGGAACCAACACAGCTGTCACCTACGCGGACTACCGCACGACCCGGCACGTCAGGGTGCCTCCGTAGGTACACAATATATCTAGACACCACATCTACATAATGTATACCACCTAACTCACTCGAGTACTCAATTAGGCGCTTTACGATCATATAACAATAATCATCACCAATCATAACTATATCGAATATGCAACTAGAATAAACTAAGAACTGAATAAGTAGCAATATATTAAAATAAAGCAAAGTCATAATGAGATACAAAATAATATTATCGATCTCCAGACGAACGGATCTGGAATCCCGAGCGTAGCGCCCAACTCTACTTGAACCTTGCTAGATGCCTAAACTATGAACTTGAAGAACTAGAGCCCTATTTCTAATCTCTGGAAACCCTAACTTCTGTCTACTCTTGACGAATGAAGCAGGAGGAATGAATTTGTGCTCTGGGAGGGGGGTCTGCTCCTCTATTTATAGCCCGGTGAGATGAACGTGCGCCGTGGGATCAAACCAACTTGAACAAAGGGCCCAGATGACTCTAGAGAGGCGGTGGAAGAAGACTCCAGAAGATGGGCCGAAACCCTAGAGGGGGGCGCCGGCCGGCCCCACCCTGGTGGGTCTCGGGCCCCGGTGCTTCGGGTGTGTTCCAGATGCTTCTAGTGTTCTCGTGATGATGTTTCCTTGGCGGTTAAGTTTTGTGGTAATTTAGCACTTTAATCCTTCTTTTAAGCCTTTCTGGAATAATCCCTGAAAAATACACAATTCACCAAAACTCATGGAATTTGTCAGTAATAACCCATATGCTTCTATTATTAATCTTCCCTAGGCATTAGTTGACGGTATAAAATTGGTACTTAACGACCGTGAACAGGGGGCTGGGTGGCGCCCCCTAGGGTTTTGTCGCTGCCTTCTGGAGTCTTCCTCCACCGCCTCCAAGGAGTCATCTGGGCCCTTTGTTTAAGTTAGTTTGATCCCACGGCGCACGTTCATCCTACCGGGCTATAAATAAAGGGGCAGACCCCCTTCCAAAACACCAATTCATTCCTCCTGCTTCATTTGTCAAGAGTAGACAGAGGTTACGGTTTTCAGAGATTAGAAATAGGGCGCTAATTCTTCAAGTTCATAGTTTAGGCGTCTAACAAGGTTCAAGTAGAGTTGGGCGCTACGCTCGGGATTCCAGATCTGTTCGTCTGGAGATCGGTAATCTTATCTTGTATCTCATTATGACTTTGCTTTATTTTAATATATTACTACTTATTCAGTTCTTAGTTTATTCTAGTTGCATATTCGATATAGTTATGATTGGTGATGATTATTGTTATATGATCGTAAAGCGCCTAATTCAGTACTCGAATGAGTTAGATGGTATACATTATGTAGACGTGGTGTCTAAATATATTGTGTACCTACGGAGGCACCCTGACATGCCGGGTCGTGCGGTAGTCCGCGTAGGTGACAGCTGCGTTGGTTCCTCTGTAGTCCACCCCCGTACGTAGGACGAGCAAAGCACGGTCGCAAAGGAGGTGACGCTTGTGTCTTAATATCGTTATTAGATGATGCTCCTTATGATGTTTTCTGAGTTGTTTATGCTATAGATGAAAATGTGTAATGTGGCGTAGACTGTAGACTTTGTATTTAGTAATTACATATGTTTCCTTTACTTTAACCGAATCTCGAGATTGTCTTACTACATTAGTGAGTCTCTATATTCTATTTCTGGAATACCATTTACCTTATTTACTCAGTTATCATTTACCATTTATCATTGACTTATTTATCGTTAAAGCACTAGAGTTATGGGTTATCATAGGTCTGCATATTTATCTTTTCAATTATTATAGTAGATTATCCTAATGAGTAGAATGCCTCTTTATCTTTTTGGCATAAAATAAATCAACGATACTCGGAATACTTACCGGGTGAAGTGCTACAATGGGAGAATTATCTGTGCGCTTGCGGATATATTATATAGTATTATTTTTAGGAGGTAAGTGAAGATTATTTTACCTTTGGTTTTTGGCATCATGTTAGGGATGACAATTTAACGTGAAGTGATGTTAAAAATATCAACACTATGCCAAATTTTGATTAAGTTTATAGCAAAAAGTATTAGTATTTATGCCTCGAAATAAATTTATTTTGAAAATATATTTCATAACCGATCTAACGGTACTTATTTTGTCTCATAAGAGTTAGTATTTTTTCATATAATTTTAGTCAAAGTTTACGATGGTTAACTCCTTGAGATACGATAATTGTATATTTATATGGACAAAGGGAGTACCTATATCTATATCTATACCTAATACTAAAGAGGCAAAGTTTCTTCACTAAAATTTTCGTCAAGCCCTCTCCCACCCACTACGGACTCTCGTTTGCTTTCCTAATAACCGTCGGTCTCAGTGTTACTCTCAGTCCTATAACCGCAATGGCCCCCTGGCAACCGGCAGCGGCCAGATTGTTTCCATTATCCATCATGTAAGTTGATCGGTTGGGAAAAAAAATAAAGGAGTCACCCGTGCAAAGACTGCCTAAAACTAGCGTATACCCAGTGAAGATTCGTGTGACGACTGATGAAGTGACGAGTACTATCGCTAAATGTGTTATGGACTTATGGTGTACACGTAGCAACACGCTCTCTTCTGAAAAGTGGACTCACACAGAATCAGCGAGAGAAATACATGTCCGGGTGGGACTCTACGTGCATGTTCGCGCGTGCATATGAAACTCTATTGATCGTTTCCTTTATCCATCATGTAAGTTGATTGGTTGGGGGAAAAAAACAAAGGAGTCCGGGTGGGACTCTACATGCATGTTCGTGCATATGTGAAGAAAAGGAAACTCTATTAATCTAGATGGCATGGCTGTGCACAGGCAGTATATATACGATGGCAGTAACACATGACGGAATTGTCACATCTAGCCCGCGGGAGGTGTGTGTTGCAGTGACATGTGTGCTGCGGCGAGACAAGCACCAACTCCAGCATCTCGGAGGACCTCGCCAGGTTTCTGGAAAAAGGGAGGACGCAGACATCACTTTCATCGTCGACATGATATGCAGCCTGATGTCTTTACAGCACTGCTGTATTTGATCTACGCACATCGACTCTCTACTTGATGCGGATAATATTTAATTTGTGGCCACAGCGACAACAGGATGATCCAACACTTGCTGCAGGTAAGTATGATGCTGAAATTGATATGCCAGGACGTACGCTGTCACAGTCTTATATGAGAACATGGTGAGCATGTTCTTATCAATATAACTACCCTCGCTCAAGAATTTATTATGTTTTCATCATACATGGATTCATGCACTCATATTGCATTTTCTCCATTTTTTGCCCTATATATACAAACCCAAAGGGTAAATATTTTTGTATCTTACAACAAAAAAATCAGTAGTGGACATGGAGGCCAGTTAACATCTTGATATGAATGTCACTTCTTAGAAGTGCATAATGACCCGTTACAACGCACGGATATATTTTGCTAGTAACAATAAAGAGACAAAATTTCTACCACTAATAATATTTCGTCCACCTTAATACTAACTTGATCGATCTGGGTATCAGCTCCGGAATACCGTGTCCGACGTCGGTCCCAACGTTCCCGCGGCTATTTCTTCTATCCGTTTTACCACCCAATCATGCATGCGGTGCTATATGCTCTTGACCTCCACACGTATCGTACGTCCATGAATCTTTACCTGTACGTGTGCATTCTTGCAGGCCTAAATAAAGAATCCTATGACACCTAAATGCACTAGCTAATTTTGCCCAGAACAATTCTCACAGCTACGCGGGTGCATTCTAGCACACATGCATCTAAACATAATTGATTTCTTATAAACTGCAGACAATCTCCGTGTGTCACTATAACACGACCTACCTTTGCCGACACTTTTTAAAATAGGCAAAGGGTACCTTTCCGCCTCCCACCAAAAGTTTTGCCGACAGTTTAGAAATAATCACGGTAGAAGCCGCTAGAAAAAGTTTTGCGGACAGCTAATACAATAGCCGACAGTTAAGGTGTAGCCAAATCGTATACCTATGCTTACAGTTGAAACTTTTACCGATAGTTAATACCTTTCTCGATAGTTCATATGTTGGCAAAACTTTTTCCAAGTCATGTTAGGCAACATACCTCAGTGACTATTGAAATGGTGGCAAAGCTATCTAACAGATTTGGATATAAATATATATTTGACCTTCCATATAGATGATATAATATATGAGACTTTCCATGTAGAAAAGACATCACATATTCTTGCCCACTTTTCTTCATAGAGAATACATCACATAGAGCAAATCCACTTGATTTCAAATATATAATATATTTGATCTTCCATACATACATCAATCGTATATATTTATTTAGCTATATAGCAAGTGATAAACAAAGTACATATAGAGCCATCTTGCATATATAGGTCTAAGGATATACATGAGCTACTAGAGACATACACTAAAAGTCTGGATCAGATATAAGTCGAACTTGTGATGCCTTCTCATCTAGTTTCTTCCACAACTCTATAGGTTCAGCTTCAATCCTGAAGTGAAATACACATATTAGAGTAACAAGAGATATAATGATAGCCCAAAAATAAAGGCAAAAGTACTAAGACTCAAGTTCATGGATCAATAGACAGAATCATGTCAATCAACAACAGCCAAACCAATTGCTTGAAAAAATGATGGTTATATAAAATGCAAGTGGTAAAGTTCTGAAAGCTTCCCGGTGTTTTCCACCCCTGATCTTTACTCAATGACAGCCACAACAAGGATCACCCACACCCAGTTCCCGCCTAACTATTAAGAACTTAAAACTAAAATATTCTTCAAAAAAAACTTAAAACTGAAATATATACATAGATGTTGGACAGATGGGAGTAGGAAAGAAAACAAAGCTAAACATCCTATTGTCATCCCTTTACTGCCAAGTGAAAGCTAAACCATTATATGGACAAGATGTACACAGTTGAAAATAATTTCTCCTACCAATACCATAGTCTTGAAGAAGCAGTTGGGGAGGTTGATTCGGTGAGTGGGGAAGAGGAGTCGATGGTGGCTAAAGTCGATTCGGCAGTGTGGAAGACGACTCGATGGCGAGGAAGGCCGATTCGATGCCTGAGGAAGTCGATTCATTCATCGACAATTTAAGCTGGTTCCCTAAAAATCTTTCGTGTAATAGTGGGAGGTGTCCTCGAAGAAGCAGTTGGAAAGGCTGAATCGGCGAGTCGGGAAAACGACTCGATGGTGGTTAGTGCGGAAGGCGACTTGATGGCGAGGAAGGCTGATTGGACGGCTAGGGAAGCCGATTCATTCATTGACAACTTAAGCTGGTTCGGTGGAGCGAGAGATCGATTTGGGCATGAATTCGGTTGGTGCTGTGTGGGCGAGCCAACCTTGCTCATGCAGGAGAGCCAATTTGCCTCACCTGTGCGAGCAAGGATGTCCTTGCCATGGTAGGCGAGCTTGCCTGAGCTTGCTGCCAAACGGCTGGCCTCGCTCGGTAAGGCAAAACTGTGATAGGCAAAAGTGCAAAACAACCAAGCGGCCCCTAAACACCTCACCCACCTTTCTCCCCCTCCTGACTTTTCTTCTCCCCTTCTCTCGTCTCGTGCCCTTCCTTTCCCGCGGCGACGACTGCACGATAACCGCCGATTCCCGACTCCAGGCGCCCCGGTCTCCGTCGAGCTCTCCGCCGGCAACGAGCACCAACCAGGAGGTATGCCAATCCCTTCTCCTCCCCTCCCCTCCCCTCCCCTCCCCTGTCCCCTCCCTTCCTGCTGCGCGAGACCGAGCACCCAAACCCTAGCGCAAGCCATCCGTGTCCGGATCTGATCTAATCGCCGCGTGCGTGCGTGCGTGCGCCCCCGCAGGCGGGCCCCTATGGCCACCTTCGAGCTGTACCGGAGGTCCACCATCGGCATGTGCCTCACCGAGACGCTCGACGAGATGGTCTCCAACGGCACCCTCAGCCCGGAGCTCGCCATCCAGGTCCTCGTCCAGTTCGACAAGGTGCTGGAATTGCCCGTGCCCTTGCTCCTCTGTTTTTTATTATCTCCGTGTGTCGTGGTTTTCCAGCGGCAAATCTGGTCATTGATGTTTGCCCCTCTGTGCTGTTCGTCTAGTCCATGACGGATGCTCTGGAGAACCAAGTGAAGAGCAAGGTTAACATCAAGGTATCATATGTTTCTCTCTGTTTTTTTTTCATTCATATTTCTATTGTACACAATTTCACATGTTTCTTTGGGTTCAGAGGGAATAAATTTGAGCTATAGACTTAGTAATTAATGCAATTCTATGCAAAAAAGCTCTTGGCGCTTTCACACCATCTGAGCAAGTCTAGGCCAGTGCAAGGTTTCACACTTTGCTATTGTAGCATGTGGCTGACCTTGTATCTGTGTATTGTATCTGAGCAACTCAATGCTCCATAGATGCGTCTAAAGATTCGATGTGACGGAGAATCTGGAAAAAGTTTGGAAACTAAACACACCCTTAGTTGTGGTGTCATTTCTTTAAGGGATGGATTTCCCTTTCATCGGTTTCTAAGCATTACTCAGGAGGTGTTTAGTTGGGGAAAAAGTTTGGATTCTCATACTGTAGCACTTTTATTTGTATTTAACAACTTTTGTTCAACCATGGACTAACTAGACTCAAAAAATTTGTCTCGATATGTACAGATAAATTGTGTAATTAATTCTTTTTTTACCTACATTTAATGCTCCATGCATGCGTCTGAAGATTCGATGTGATAGGGAATCTTAAAAAAAAATTGGGAAAGTTCGGGAACTAAACGCCCCCTCAATGCTGTTGGACCGTTAAGTTGAGGAGCTTTACACTGCACGGCAAGTCTACTGAGCTGAGCTGAACTGACCCGGCCAAATCTATGCACTTGCACAGCGTGTTGGGCACTTCACACACACGTCGTTCTCTACCAGTAAATAAACAAGCTAGGAAAAGGATGAAAGCTACCTACTTACCGTTAGGCCAATCTCAATGGGTTTCATAGAAAATTTCATACACATTAAATAGGGTGTCACATCAGCTTTTTTTAATGAAACTAGAAGGAGAGAGAAGAGAAAGATTTCATCCCTATGAAACTTATCTACATTGTTTCCAAAACATTGGAAACGTCATAAAACTTGTACTAAGGCTCTTATTTCGTTTCATCACGACTTTTCTTCTCTAGGAAGAGAGATGATAGGGATACGTGACACTGTGAACAATAAAATAAGCAAAGAAATCGTGCCATGGAACTTTACACTGTGAAAGAGATCTGTTTAATATCAAAGTTTCACGCATTGTAAACTGCGAGGTGAAACTCACCATTGAGACTAGCCTTAGATGTTCTCTAGAAGCGCGCAGTTACAATTAAAACGAATCAACACAGGGCATAACATATAATATAATAATAATGCTACTAGATCATGTTATGGATATGTTGCAGTAATTATCTTATCAGATGATAATTGACCCGGGAAAAAATAAGGTTGTGAATTATTTAGCGTGAATGCTTTTTTCTGTCCGTGTGTTGACGCACAGCATGGACGTGGGCCTGACTCATCGGTGACTCATGGGGTCGTCGTTTCTCTCACCAAAGTCACGTCGTCCTATGTATTGTCTTCCTCCGCATTATTGCTGGTTTCTCTCTTTTCAAAAAAGAGAAAAAAAAATCATGAATGCCAAGGTCTCCTCCAAGGATTTGAGAAGAGCTAGATCTAACGGACGACGATGTGGACCTCGTCCTTCTGAGTTGAGTAGGTAGATACATAGTGAAAAAAGTCAAAATGAAAATGTTGGTTAAATTCTTTCCTAATTTAGAGCGGCATGCTCAAATCTCAAATCCTATGTGTGCAAAGTAAAATTACAGCACTTTATTTCAATTGTTTGTTAAAATACGTGACCAAAGACATGTATGTGCATGCTGCGCCAGCCACCAACCGAAAATTAGTGCCTTGTTTTTTTTTTCTTTTGCGACCATATCTTTAGACAAGTATTTTATTAAGAAGTAAAAATTTCAGTACAAGCATAATCAAGGTAATCCAAGAAATGCCACAAGACGCAAAGGAAGCAAGAACAAGAGGGGAAGCCTTTGGCCACAACACCCACAAAAGACTGAACCTGCCAAAAATAAAAAAAGTACGTTGACATAATGGAAGCATATGTAGGAGCTGAACCGGGATGGCGAAACATCCACATAACGAGACAACACTATTTGTTCACTGAAGCTGAAGCTGAAAGGTGATAATGGCTTATGCTAATTTTTTATGAGAGAAAAATATTGTTCTATGGCTAAAAAGAAACCAAAATAAACGCTTGTAAGTTGAAGCGAGCATAGCCACGTAAAAAAGCCACGACACCGGCGGCAAAAGTATCCATCGGACAGGAGCCTTACAAAACGCATAGCGACAAAGTATAAAAAAGCCACAACACCGGCGGCAAAAGTATCCATCGGACAGGAGCTCTACAAAACGCATAGCAAAGTGTCGGCCACACGGACACGATCTTGGCAGCAAAACATCCGCAAAGACCAAAGCATCAACGGCCAAGTATACATCGAAAGAGATGCAACAAAGTATATATTCAAATTGACCAAAGCCTCGCCGACAGCAAAGTATCTACCAGGGACGAAGACCGACGATGACCAAGTATCTGTCGGAGCGAAAGAGCTACCGGCAAAGCACAACGATGAACGGTAGTACAACCATTGCAAGACAGTACAAACAGCAAGCAAACGCAGGGCATAGCAGGGGCCCCAACGTGGACGGCCGGGCAACGCGCCAGGCGCCAGGCGCCAGTCAGCGAACAGCAACAACCGAAACGGACGATGGTAGAAGGCTAGGCGCGAGACGGGAGCAGTCGTCGTCCTCTACAACGGCGCCTCTAGGGAGGAACATTGACACGGAAGCACCAACGTAACGCCGCCAGCGACGGCCGGAGGCCGAGCATGAAGGGCTGTCAGCCAGGAACCAACGCTGCAAAACTCACCGCCTGAGAGCCACCTAAAACCCCAGATCCGCAGGCTAACTTCGGTGAGTTGTGGAACTTCAGTGACATCTCTAATAAGGAGATTAGAAGCATGACGACGCGCGTCTGAGAACGCCGGCCATCGCCGCCGGCAACGGCAGCAAACCGGGCCGGGCAAGGCTTTTGCCAAGAACCAAGACACAACAAGCTGTGAAAGCAAAGCACGAAGATCAGACACGGGGATGAACGCATCGGCCACCAATAACCAGATCAGCCACAAGGAGGGAGCGTAGCTGGGGAGGAGCACCGGGGCGGGGAGGGTCGTCGTCGATCGGGTGAGGCCAGCCAGAGACCCTCACGCCTCCGACAGGTAGCTTGCAGCAGCGCAAGGTGCGTGGGTGTAGAAGACGACGTTGAGGCAGCTCCCATCACCGATCGAGCACGCTCGCGCGGGCGTAGATGACGCCGCCCTCGGAGACGAACGCGCGTTCGCCAACACGTCCGATCCACAGTCGCTCGACACGGGTAGGCCGGCGCCGCCACGCACACGGAGACGACGCGGATATATTGCATTGTATGATCAGTGTATTGTTTTAATGCCTCTCAGTCACAGGTGCAGAATGCAAGCGGCTGCATTTTTCCAATATACATAATGCTGCCGAGCATAACTTTAATTTTGGCGGACCAGCAGCAGCTCTCTCAGCCACTAGTCCTCACGACGGCGTTTCATCATGTCAAGTTCGTTCCATATGCATCGTTAACTGCAAACAAGTACGTACATGTCAAATCATATATATAGGAACTTGAATGAGCCCTATAAATAAAATGTTTATCTATATATTAGATCAATTATTCATCCCAACTATACTATTCCTTTTACAGTTATACATTTAAGTTTTTACCCTTTATTAAAAAAACTACAATTATCACTCCTCTATTTAGGCGTCCTCATCTCCTCGATTTCAGAGACGATGGAAAGCGATGGGAAGCAACGTAATGATATGGACCCACCGACCATAGACACAGTAATCGCCTCTCATCGCCTTACTCCCATGGACACCTCTCATTGCTTCTCATGTTCTGGACCCACCTACCATAAAAACACACCTATTGCTTCCTATCGCCTCTTCAGCCATCGTAAAAAATCTCACATATTAATTAAACAATCGATGCACATACATAGTACTATATAATACAACCCCTAGCAACAAAAGAAGTACACTAGTTTATTAGAACCATGTTAATTAAATGGAAGAACAAAAAAAAATATTGCAAAACTAGGTATGTTTGACATCCTATCCTAGTAACATGTGGGAGCACGGCCCGCACATCTTTGGTTTGTCCAGTGAGTTTATTACGTTGTATATATTATTTAGATAGAACATAAGAAAATCATGTCTAGCCTTCTTATTACATACAAGCACTTAAAATCCAAAACGAATGAAGTCAATCGCCAAATAAATTGCAATCCTATTCCTAAACATCCTCCTTGCATGTCTTGCGACGGTTTCCATCCATCAGGTGGCTACATTCACCGGATAGCAGCATGCACACACCCCCTCGCTCCTCCATTTGTGCAGTGACTAGTGGACCTCAATCCACTGAATTATCCCTGAGAATCACCTACATTCATAATGTACCTTAGCTTTATCAAAAATTATATCGTTTTGACACAAGCATAGCGCCCAACAAAGCCTTCCCCGCCAATATTGGTTCTTGGCGTGGATTAGGAAAACCGTAACTATTTTGTTTTGAACCAGAAATGACTTTCTCCATGCACATTTGATTTCTTTATTTAGCATCCATGGAATTTCTAAATAATGTTATGACCAAATAAAATTCATCAAACATTCCAATTGAAAAGAAAACAGGAACATTTGAGTCATTGATTTCTTACCTTATGTAGATGTCATACCACCGTGTGTCATGTCTCGTTTTGTGAGAAAGAAGTCGTGGCTTATTTCTCAGTATTGTTTTCTGTTTCGTTCAGCCCAGTTATGATATCCTCAATGTTAGGCCTTTGCATTCGTTCAGGATGGACACATTCTAGCGCTATTTCAATGCATCTCTTCACTTGATGGCATTCACATTTTGGTGATGTACAATCCGCTGTTGCCTGATGTATCCTTTTTATCCAGTTTTCTTGTACCTACAAGATCGATCCACAAAGAAAGTGTTATCATATAGTATCCAAATGTGACAGGAATAATAAACTACTAGTACTCAAGGTTTGTGTGTGTGTTGTGTCCTAATATAAGGGGCAAAACTTACGTGATCAATAAATTCTTGGGATTCAACTGCCTTGCAATAGCCTTCAGGCCCAGTAATTATCTCCATCATTACAACACCCAAGCTGAATATGTCAAACTTATTGGAGAAAACGTAGCCCTTAAAGTGTTCAGGAGGACAGTATCTACTGCATGACAACATAAATATTGTAGATGCAAGAGTGTTAGAAAACATGACTTAGTTGATTAATTCAGAATATTCGGTTCAGAGAGGCATTAAGTTACATTGTTCCCAAAAAGTTTGATGTGGCTTGAGTTTGGTTGTCACAGACGAGCTTCGATAAACCAAAATCTGCAAGTTTTGGCACCATATTCTTGTCAAGTAATATATTCCCAGGTTTTAGATCTAAGTGAAACATAGGCTTTTCCAATCCTTCGTGAAGGTATTTTAAACCCTCGCAAGTACCCTTAATGATTTTATAGCATGTCTGCCAGTCCAGTCCATGTGATTTATCTACAGAAACAGAGGGAGACGGACAAAATGTAATGATAAGAAATATTGCCTATATATATATATATATATACACACACACACACCACCATCATCTTACCGTCAAGGTGCCGTTGTAGACTTCCATTGTGCATATACTCAAAGCAGAGAGCTCTATCGATTTTATCAGCAAAAACATACTTTCCTTCATACTCTACGCAAATGCGCTTTATTTCATAGCAGTAGCCAAGTAATTGTACAATATTAGCATGATTGAGTCTACTTAGGTTCTCAAACTCCTTCATGAAGTCCTTTTCATAGTCGAGTCTTTGTGACATTGAATGAAGCAGTTTCACGGCAACCTCTTTGCCATCTAGGTCACCCTAATCAACATCACAACATTTGGCATTGATGGCAATATTGTATTAGCAAAATAGAAGTTTATTACATCAAGTATGTTTATAGTCACTGAAATTAAAATTTACTCACCCGAAACATATTAGTTGACATAGCTATTGTTCCCTTTATTAATATACTCTCATGGCCCTATAATTTTGTTCTGCTTGTCCTTTTATTGATATACTCGAATGTCTTTATGCAGAGAAAGACAGATGGCCTCCATGTAATAGTAGTATAATGTAGAATAATATATGAAATCACTAATGTAATTATTTCTTATAATGTTCCCTTACGTAATTGATGGTCAATAGTAATGCACGGGACATACATAGTGCATGGGACAGATTGGAGTTGTGCCTGACCCCCTACCTGCCTGGAACGCATTCGCTAGAATTTATAGAAAATGCAGCTACATATTTTAAATATAATCTACTGCGCGTCAAGTTGCTTGTCCTGCTAGCAGTCCCAAGTCGATCCCAACAGGTAAAAGTGTTTGTTGTAAATACTAGTGTTTTTTTTATATTGATTAAACAGTACTCATGATTTATATTACTTACCTTGTATACTGTTCCAAATGTCCCATTGCCAAGTCTCCGTTTCTCAGAGAAATCATTTGTAATTTCTCTCAATAATTCCAGTGACATGAATTGTGGTGCCAATAATCCAGAACCGTTTAAACCACTGAAGGAGCGTATCTGCAAGCAATCACTGCTCACTTGTCATACCACGCATGGATGCGAATGACAAGGATACAATACTGCTAGTATTGTATAGCTTGCAGAAAATAAAAGAAACGCTAGTAGCAAGCAGAGTAGCAGTACCTGCTTGTCGTCTACACACCGACCAAATCTGTTAAGAATAAGCTTGGGGCGGTTGGGATGGCTTTCGACTGCGTGCCTCAGTGCTGTCTCTGCCTCCTCTGCATCCTTTATCTTGGCTTTCTCACAGTCGATTCCAACATGAACTTTCTCAAGCAAACGGAGGTAACTCAATTTATGGAAGTCATGGGAGTCAAATTTGGCATCCTTGAGAGCCCGCACACGAACTTCAAGCTCAACAGATTTAAGCTGCGGCATTGCACCCGGTTGAGAAATCAGCCAGGTATCCATTTTCACGTAGCGCAATTTGGGGAATGCACCAGGAGCAATGACAGGAAGCCTTTCCGGTTGCATATGATATTTTTTGAAGTTAGCGATAGAAATTTTTCTGGCGATACAAAGATCAAGTACTTCGAGTTTCTGCAATTTGCTTAGAGACTGCACTAAAGCCGCTTCGCTCTGTTTTCTGCTCAAATAATACACCATGTCAATACGGAGCACCCTAAGCTCTGTCAGCTTGCTCAGTTCTTTAGTTAATAAGTTTGGGGAATCATGAATTTTACCCAACCACAGCTCTTCCAGCGATGTTAGGTTTCCCATCCCTTCTGGTGACTTTAGTCTTCTTGAGGCAAAACATCTCAAGCACTTCAGTTGTCTTAGCAGAGTAACACTCCGCGGCAATGCATGTATGTTGGTATCCGTCAAGTCCAGTGTTTGTAAGAACTTTAAATCACCAATTTCCATCGGCAGATCCCAAATATTCGTTCCATGGAGTCCAAGGTATCTCAAGTGAAGTAACCCCGCAATAAGATTCTTCAGACCATCAGAACTGTCGTCTGTAGTTAACTTACAACCTTCTAATGAAAGGACACGTAAAACCTGAAAAGTTGTGTGCAGCAACGTCGTACTGCTAATACTACACTCAGTGCCATTAAATGACCTCACTTTTGGTTTCCATATTCTAGCAGCGAGGACGTGTGGTTTGTCCACAACTTTATTATGGATGGCCATTATACGAGCATTGTTCCTTTTTTGTTGATCTTGATCATACCAATCCCCTGATACAGTGACAAAGTTTTCTTGTTTTGCCACGGTACGAATCCAGTCCCGCACCATGCCTTGGACACGGCAACCACGTATGTTGGCGTCCTCATCTCCTACTGCCTGGATCATGCTTCTACTAACAAGCTCATGCAAGTACCTCTCTCCGACCTTAAATAATGATCCCCCTTGCTCTCCGTCGTCATGCACAAAGCCTTCGGCTACCCATGTCCACACCAGCATGTCTTTCTCAATCACATGGTCATCAGGAAATATGCTCAGATACAACAGGCAGGTCTTCAGATGGCTTGGCAGGTCATAGTAACTAAACTGGATCATCTTTCTTGTGTTGTTCTCATCAGCACATATATTATCTTCCTGCCCAAATCCAAAAGAGTTGTACACCTCAGTCCATTCCTCTTGTGGTTTACAAGCCAACAAACTAGCTATAGTAATTATAGCTGATGGTACGCAACCACATTTCTTTAGAATATATTTAGTGGTCTGCTCATCCAGTGGATCAAAATTAATTGTGCCTTTACGACCACATAATAATGTGGCATAGAATAGTTCCTTGGAGCAATCAATAGAAAGTGGTTTCAACTTGAGAACTTCACCACTCGATTCTGCAACGTCGAGTACACGAGAAGCTGTGATTATTCTACTTCCACAACCATTGTCCACCAAAGCAAGTTTAATTACTTCCCATGATAGTATCTCCCGTATATCATCAACAACAATTAAGAACCTATTCCCATGAAAAACAATAACTGTGAATTAGTACAACCATTCTAGACTTGTACAGGAACCTATTGGACATGGAAGGTCAAACCCCGGTAAATCACGGCAAACCAAACTGGGAAGTGTAGCAAGCCGTGACATAATATGGCAGCAAACCAAGTTTGTAGGGTCTAAAAAAATGTTACTCCGAGTCAGAATTTGAAGAGGCTGCCCACCCGCAACCCTAGCCCCTGGCGGGGACCTCCCCACCGCCGCCGCCATCGGCGCCCGTCTCCCCCTCCCCTCCCTCCACCTCCTCCCCTCCCCCACCGCCTCCTCCTCCCCCACGCAAGCAGCCGACTCCCAAGCATGCGCCCACATCCCCACCCCGGCCTCACCGGCGACGGTGCCGGCGTAGACCGCCGCTCCAGCCACGGCGTCCGCCTCCGCCTCCCCTCCCTCCCTTCCTTCCCTCCCGCGTGCTCCCCCTCCTCCACCGCCAGGGACTAAGGCCGCCGCTGCCGCGGTTGTCCTGCTCGCTGGAGCGGGCCTGGGGGCACGCCCGCCGCCGGCGCCCACGGGGAGGGGTGGATCCTGTACGGGTGGGCCCCAAGCGAGCGGATCCACGTCCGTCTGTGTTGGGGAAGCCGCCACGCGAAAGCCGCTGCCGCCTCCATGACCCATATCCTCGTCGGCGGTTCAAATGGTGGTGGACGCCGCTGTATCGGGCACTCAGCAGCCTTGTGGAGGGGCCTAGGGCCCAGATCCGGCGCGCGCCAGCCGACGTCCCTGGAGGCTGCCTCCCCGACGATGGAGCCTGACGCCGCGGCCAGTCTGCCTCTTGTGCCCGGCTGCCGCTTGCCGAAGCACAGATCCAGCGCGGGTGACAGCGGCTTTGATCGCGCCAGGCCTGCCGCACGCCCGCCAGCGACGCTGGTTGAGGAGACGCACTCGCCCGAGCTGGAATGTGCAAGCACGTCGTCCACCACTCTCTCCTCCCTCACTGCACCCTTCCCCCCAGGGGGCAGCTCGGTGGGATGCTCCAAGGCTAGTCGATGGGCGGACGACGACTCCGACGCGGAAACGTCACCGATCACCTCCCCAACCCCCTACCTCGATGCTGTTCATTGGGAGCCACAGACGCCAAGGACGTCGACGCTGCCTGAGAGGCTCGGCCGCGTTCCATCATTATTGGTGGCGCTTGCGGCGAGAAAGCGCCGGGGGCGGCGCAAGCGCACCAAGCACGATCGCCCACGACCGAGGCTCATCCATGGGCTTCCCGTCCGTGGCAACGATGAGGACGCACAGTGTGTGCCAGCCCATCTACGACTCGGGCCGCGCTCCGGCGGCCGCAAGCGCTTCACCGCTCCGAATGCCGACGGTTGGCGCAAGCTCCTGTCGTGAGGACCGTCAGACGGCTCCGACGGGGCCCACCCTGTGCGGCCTGCACGTTCGGGCGAACCTCGACCCTCCGCCCGCTTTCCAGCAGAGCTGGTCGCTCCCGTTGGTGTGGGCCTCTGGGGCATGCAGCCACAGCTCCACAAGGGCCTCGACAACACTAGTAGAGAAATGGGTTTTAGTCCCGGTTGGGAAGGACTTTTAGTCCCGATTATACAACCGGGACTAAAGGTCCTCAGACTAAAAAAAATAATGCGTCACATGAGATTCGAACCCAAGACCTCATGCATAGCCCGGCGCGTGACTTACCACCCCACCTACTGTTGACGGTGGATATACCATAAAAATCCACATTCAAACACCGTCAACAGGCCTCGGATTCAAGGGAGAATAAACATATCATGAACATATTTTATCAATAACGAGTTCCACTTGTACTCTTAAGCTTGTGAATGCAGCAAAGATCAAACAGGCCAAGAAACATCAAGAAATGGTGCACAACATCACTTAGAAGAGAGGAGAGCCCAGGGTGGGCCCATGTATGGGTCGGCCGAACCCTACATGGGGCCCACCTGGCTCTGGTGACGTGGCATGATCCATGTGACCCTCCACCCAGCTCATTTCATCCATCAGATCAACATGTGTTTCTATTCAACGGTGGAGAAACAAAGCACAAGGATTCAACGTGACAAACATGCAACCAAGGTAGAACCAACACACGGGGACAATCAATGACAGATGGGGACCACAGTGGTGGGCCCAACTCACCAGAGGTGGTTCGGCCGAACCACCCAAGGTGGGACCAGGCCACTGCTGCACTCCATGACAGGTGGGGACTCCTTCTAGAAGACCCTGGCTGGGCTCACCTGCCATAGGGGGGTCGGCCGAACCCCCCTGGTGCCCAGCCAGGTCGGTTGGCCTCCACCGCCTTCCTGCATGCATCCCACATGATGGAATCACCTGTGTCGTCCATCTTGAGGCGGTATTGAGACGGTTCATCCAAGGGTGGAGAGGCATGGAGCACACGGATCGCTGACGTGGCACCTCCCCTCTCTCCCCTATAAATAGAGGCTTCTATCACCCTTTTCAACACACCCAAGATATACAAGAGCCACAAGAGACAAGAGTAGTTCCACTCTTTAGTAGTAGTAGTATTAGTCTAGTGTGGGAGTTAGAGTCGAGTCGAGTTACGCTCAGAGTCTCCGGAGTCGTCTGCTGGAGAGTCTGGTATAGCTCTTGTACCTTTTCTTCTGTAAGACTTTACTTTTATCAATATATTATCATACTTTACTAAGTCTCTACTTAATGCATTACTATTCTTTATAGTATTGTTGTGTTTTGTCTTAACTTATAGTTGAGTTATATTAGATAGTGATCCTGTAACCAGCTCACGTGTGTAGTTCATCGCCTGTCATAGGGTACTTTAGTTGTTGGTACGCAACTAGAATAGTAAGGCTTAGTGTAAGCGTGATGCTTAAACTAAATCTTGCCTTTGAATGCCGCTTATCGCACGGATTATTTGTGGGTGCTAGCAGGTGGTGACAGCCTTGTCTAGTCTTAGTATCCCTCCACGTGTTTTAGGAAACTACTTAAAAGGTAGGCTCCCATAAGAGAATAACCGCTTCAGGTAAATGTTATATCCCCTACTGTCTCGCCTATCCCATACACACCGGAAGTAAGGTAGCTGTCTTAGTATAATTCATCCATTTGATAATATAGTTCACAAGAGTAAAGTAAGTGTCATAGGAGTCTTATACTCACTCGTTGTCCTCCCACCTAACTATACTCTACTAGTTATCTTTAGTTATCCTAAAACCTTGTCGTGTCTTGATGTCATTACCCTTTCCTCTATCTATTAATTTACCCCCCCTATCACTAGTTGATACTAAGTTGTTATAGACTTAAGGATCTCTCTCTTTTTATTAAATATTCCTAGCAACCGCTTTCCCTTGGGATAAAAATAAATAACGATATTTTGGAATACTTCCGGGTGAAGTGCTACAGCGGTATTCTGTGCGTTTGCGAAATTATCCAATAGACATAAGAAATACCCACAGGCACTTCTGGCGCCGTTATCAGAGATAGCCTAACACCCTATCTCTGGTGGTTGCGCTAAGAAGTGTCAACACCTATGCAGCACATGTGACTACAGACAGGATCTTTTCCTTTTGAACTAACCTGTAGATGACCATTTAATCCCGGTTCGTAACACCAACCGAAACTAAAGGACCTAGAAGGGTTTAGGAATTTAGTCCCGGTTAGTAATACGAACCGAGACTAATATTTAACCTTTAGTACCGGTTGGTGTTACCAACGGGGATTAAAGACCTTTAGTCCCGAACAAAAAAAAATGCCGAGACTAAAGCCAAAACTTGATGCGGATCAAAAGTCGTTTCTCTACTAGTGCAATCATGTCGGGAGCGGCGGAGCGAAGAGGCTGGACGGGGGCGTGAGCCCGCGCCAGTCCTCCCTCTGTGGTGAGGAAAAAATCTAGGCTCCTGAAATGCACGTGCGCGCCTGGACCCAACTTCTGTCATGGCTAGCCATCCGTAGCCTGCTGAAGACAACGAGGCACGCAAAAGGCCTCTACTTGGCGCGCCAACTGTCGGTGTTTCGAACCGCCGACTAGTAAATTTGTGTTTGCGTATCTGGCCCGGATGGTGTGGTCGGAGGGTACAAGGATTATACTGGTTCAGGCAGAATGTCCTTACTCCAGTTTGGGGCTGCTCGTGTTACTGGCACTAGTTTGCAGTAGGGGTTACAAACGGGCAAAAAAGAGAGGAGCTCCCAAGTCTCTGATGAGTTGAGTCGAGTGGAGTTGTGCTCGGTTGGAATGGATCGAATCCCCCTCCGTGGGGCGTTCTGCCTCCCCTGTTATATGCCAAAGGGAAGGTACAGGTTACATGGGGGAGAGAGAGAGAGAGAACGAGAACGAGGGGGAAAAGAGCTTCCTAGGTCGCGTCGTCCTTCACCCCCTTGCGCGGGTCCTGCCGGTCCAGTAGATGACGGTCACGGCGCCCTGTCCCGTCCTGGCGGGCAGCATGGCAGCGGATGCCCTTGATGGAAACCGTATAGAGATTAGGTGGAACAGTGTTGCCCTGCCCAACACCATGGGCGACGTGAGCTCCTAGGCATGGCCTGTCACGGCTATGGGTCGCGTCGAGGCATGCCCACTACCTTCCCGATGTCAGAAGCTTGTCCCCAGGTTTGTACCTTCACATATGTAGTGGTAGGAGACTGCGTGGGCCCCCGTGTGGCTAACGCTCCCGCCTGAGACCGAATCTGCACCCTCGGGATCGGGCGAGGCGGAATCCCCCTCGAGGGGTTGGGTGAGACGGAGCCCGCGCCTTCGGGGTCGGGCGAGGCGGAGTCCGCGCCCTCGGGGTCGGCGAGGCGGAATCCCTCCTCGAGGGGTCGGGCGAGACGGAGCCCACGCCCTCGGGGTCAGGCAAGGCGGAGTTCGCGCCCTTGGGGTCGAGCAAGGCGGAATCCCCCCTCGAGGGGTCGGGCGAGACCACGGTTGCGCCCTTAATCGTCTGGGCGAATTAATGTTCGTGACCATTTGCTCCCTTCCTCCGGGTATCCCTAATATCGATACCCGACATAACGCTGCGTCGATATTGGTTGTTTCCTATTATGTAATATCGAAACAAGAGGTCCTTTGCTAGGATGGTCCAGCTACAGCTGTGTTAGGTCGATCTCCTTCGGCACTGCATAGAAGCGTGTTGTATGTTTGTTTAAACTCTTTTACTTAATACAATGATACGCAAATCTTTTGCGTATTGGAGAAAAAAATGTTACTCCCTTAATTCCAAAAATGAGGATGTTTTAGTTCTGTCCTTAGTCAAACTCATCTAAAATTGATTAAGTTAATTGAAAAATACATTACCAACTAAATGAACCATCAATACATACTCCATTTTGGGGGGGGGGGGGGTGTTAACCAAAATATTGTGATGTTGTAATTAAATTTTGGTCATTTTCTATAAAACCTGATGACCATGAGAAAACTTTGACTCATGACAAAACTACATTTTGAAAATGTACTGCTAGCTAATTATGTCCACTTATATACGTAGACTAAAACTACTCAAATAATAATTAATATGTATTCTTTGAATGAATAATTGTAAGAAAAGTTGGAGGCAAAAATATCGAGCGGCTAATGCATGCCGTGCATACCTCTTGTCTTCAAGGAAATGTCGGAGTTCGTTGGTGAGCTGCCGTGCATCCAGTATGGTGATATCAAGATCGCTGTACTTTTGCTTGTCAAGGTGTATGAGAATGTCCCTCAAGGCTTTCCCCATTTCTGGTTGTGGGCCAAGAGAAACAAAAGCCGTATATTGGAAATTCCCTTGAATATTTTCATAGACTGCTTTTGCAAGAGTCGTCTTACCCATTCCTCCAGCACCCCAAATAGAAACTATCTTCAAGCCCTGAGATGACAAGGACATCCTGGATATGAGCTCAGCCTTGAACTTGTGGATGCCAACAAGGTGTCTGACTAGTTTGAACCCGTCGTCAAGACATGGTTCAACAGTGCTAGTCGTCGTTGTGGGCACAAAATTTGCAGCACGCCAGGCAGCCAGATTCTCGACTCGAACCTTGATGTTATCCAGCGTCTCCCTGCTGAAGCTGTCTTGGTTGATGATAGGCTGCGTCACTTGTTTGCCCTTGTCGATGCGTAGCATCAAGTTGTCGACGATGTCCTCTATGTCATATGCAAGCTCTCTTGGTTCGTAGGCACAATGCTTCTCATCCTGTGGGTCAACCACAACCTGATCCTGCTGCGCCCGTGGCATCCTGACTACAAGGACATCTTCCATTCTTTTCAGAAGTATCTCAAGAGAGACTATGATTTCCTTGATAGGAATAGTAGTTGTTTGCAGATTGTGCTCCTGCTTGAGGAACTCGACCAGCTTGGGGAGGAGACCTCCCATGACCCCTGTCATGAGATCCACGGCAGAATGGCAGATGCGTGGTCGATTCCTTTTCCTTCCATATTGGCAGCTCATATATGCAGCTAGCTGAGAGGTGATTATACCTGCTACTAGAATCGATGTCCTTGCACCTGGCAGGCATTCAGATTTTTTATATTAGTTACCGTAAGTATAGCAAGCAGTAATATTATTTGCTCCTTTTGGACATACATGTCTCATACCTTAGAGAGTGGCGGATTATTGGGCTCCTTTTTGCAGAAATAGGATCCACACTATATATATGCTAGCCTCATGCTGGTACCGCGGTTCGTTCCTTTGTTCAGCTGAGTTTGTTTCCTTGTGGTTGATGGCAATGCAATCAGTAATCACCAGCTCGATCAAGCGGACATCATTATATCCGCCGCCCTTGTAGTTGTTAACTAATAACCTCAAAAGGAAAGTAGGTTGAAAATTAGCTAGGTTGAAAATACTGCTTTGCATGGGGTGAAATAACAGCCTAATTAATATATAATCTCTGTCTTATGTCTTATACTACTACTACTGCTCGAAGACCAATCTCCCATCACCTGGATCTGGATCATGGCCAGCAGTCCTAGATCCAGAGCACTGCTAGCATAAACTGACTAGTAAGCTATGAGATGTATATATGCCATACCTTAAGGAACCGAGGAGATTGATCATATGCATGCAGGAACCAAGCAATCAAATGTCTTCAATTTGAGAGCCCGCAGCAATTGCTTGGAAAGTAAAAATGACAGCTCAATAATTATATTTGGAGAGCTGCAAGTTGACTAATAATAATCAGCGCTAACGACTGAGTCCCCAAAATGAAATTTATCTAGGCAAATAAAACATAAAGAAGAAGAAGAAGAAGAAGAAGAAGAAGAAGAAGAAGAAGAAGAAGAAGAAGAACTAGTGAGAATGAGAATTAGTACTGACCGCTAGGGAGGGAAGCTAGCTTTGAGGAGCTGAGGGACAGGCAGAGTAGATGGAGGGCGTCGATATTTGTGATGAGGATGACAGAGGACAAGCTCCAACACAGTAGAAGCATCAAATGCAAACAAGCTGCCAAGGCATTCTCACATGCTCCCTAATTTAAGAACCAACAAGTCAACATCACAACCTCTTCATGATTAGGCCCGAACATGCACCGGTTGGTTACAACCCACCAACTATTTTAATACCTTTGTTGTTTGTTGGAATCAGTAATCACCTGTCTAATTATTGCTCAGGTCAACTGTTTGGTCAGGCACACATTATTATGGCCCTGTTTGGTATAGCTCTACAAATTCGTAGAGGTAGAGTTGGTCATCTCTGGCTTTAGAAATCTGTAGAGCTAGAGCTGTGGGCTGATCGAGTATCTTTTGTTGAGTTACCTTGTTCTTCTTTCAGATTAAAATTAGAAGTTTACGATATTTTATTTTATTTTATTAAACAAACATCAAATTTGCAAGAGCTAGAGCTCTGCCAAACAGACCCATATATATGTCGCCCTTGTTGTTAACCTCAAAAGCAAAGTAGGTTGAAAATTAGCTAGGCTGGAAATACTGCTTCGCATTGGGGGAAAATAACAGCCTGATTAATATATAGTGTCTGTCTTATGTCTTGTACTATTACTGCTCAAAGACCAATTTCCCACCCCTGGATCTGGATTTGGATCATGGTGCAGTAGTAGGCAGGCAGTCCTAGATCCAGAGCCCCTTAGGCACGTACTCCCTCCGTCCCAAAAAAACATGTCGTTTTAGAATTTCAGACATCTTATTTGACCATCCATCTTATTAAAAAAAATTTTACAAATATTATTTATCTTGTTATGACTTATTTTATTATTAGTGATACTTTAATAATAATTTATTTATTTTATAATTTGCACAAAATTTTTGAATAAAACGAACGATCAAACATGATATCTGAAAGTAAAAAACGACACGTTTTATGGGACGGAGGGAGTACAATGGTGGTGTGGAAGCGTCTCTGTGACATCAGTTTTGCAAAACAAACCCTCGCAAACAGTAATCAATGAAGAGAGATGGCGAGATCATCGTCTCGTGAGGCGACGGCAACGGCTTCTACTCCCAGGCGGAGTTGCGGGCCGGCCGAAGCCCCGTTGTACAGGACCGTCTTCTCCAAGCGTGAGCTGGGATCCATCTGTGGCACGGGCGGGAAGCTAAGAAACGCGCCAAATCCATCCCGGCGCATCATTCTTTCTTTCTTCGCCATCCTCCCTCCCCTCGTGCGTCGCAGAGTCGAGCACAGCAACGCCGATGGAGCCCAATGGCGCGGCGGCAGCGGCAGTGGCAGCCATCCCCGTTGGTCATGGTAATGGCGCTGCGGCGGCACGTCGGACGGAGAGAGCGCCGGAGATGGAGGGCAGTCGGTGGATTTGGGTATACCCCAACATAAAGATGTCCATGTGTAAACACATAAAGATGCCCATGTGTAGGCTCTGTTCGCTGAAGCTAAAAGCTGAAAGCTGATTTTTTGTGAGATAAAAATACTATTTTATGGTCAAAAAAGGCTAAAATAAGTTGTTTATTAGTTGAAGCGAACAGAGCCGTAAACACCGTTTGTCTGAGGTATACCCAAAACGGGTGCCCCTAAGGCCAGTCTCAGTGGAAGTTTCAACTCAATTTCATTTGTATTAAATAGGTTGTTACATAAACATATTCGATGATATGACAGTATATTTAAGAAGAGAGAAGAAATTAATTTTATCTAAATGATACTCTCTTGATACGATTATTAACTCTCCGTGAGCCATGAAATTTAATATCGATAAAACTATAGGATGAAACACCCATTGTCAATGTAAAATTTTATTTGAGTTTTATTTTATTCTTTATGACATGACATAAATAAAACAACGAAACTTGCTACGGACGCTAATACATACTTCGTCCGTTTCAAAATGTTTATCATTTTCGGTTTTTGCGGTACAAGTTTAACTCAATTTATATATGTATAACATTTATATCTTCAAATAAATTTATTAAAAAACTAGATTTAACTATCTTTCTAATAATATTAATTATGTATTATAAATATTAATATTTTTAAATATATAATTATCAATAGTTATTTTTTGGAAACATTTTAGATCGAGGGAGTAACCTCCGTCACATCCGCCGAGGATGCCTCGGGGCTGATGTATCCCCTTGCACGAACGGGGAAGGTCAGGCAGAGAAATCATGTACTCCCGAATATATAATTCTCACGTCTTAGAAAGTCAACTACCGTAAATTTTAATTAAAATTATATAAAAAAATACTAACTTTTATAAGTACCGTTAGATCGGTTATAAAATATATTTTCATAATAAATTTATTTTGAGACATAAATGCTAATACTTTTTGCTATAAATTTAATCAAAGTTGACATAGTTTGATCGGCACGCTTTTCATAATTGCATCTTTAAATAGACAGAGGGAGTAGTATGTACAAAAATGTAATACTCCCTTTATCCTAAATTATAAATCATTTTAAGAATCTTAGAAAGTTAAAGTATGTCAACTTTGATCAAGTTTATATGATAAGATAATAATATTTATAATATCAACTAAATATCATTAAATTCTTTAATTAATATATTTTTATAATATATATTATTTTGTGTCATAAATATTTGTATTCCTCTCTATAATTTTAATTAAATTTAAAATATTTTGATTTTCTAAAATTTTTAAAATGACTTATAATTTAAAATTTAGGGCGTTACGGGGTTCTGGGAAAGTTGCATTGCATTGAATGCGGACAGACTGCTCATCACTATTGCAGGCCTGGCCCACACGGTACGGCACCCTATCAGTGCGCAATGGATATGTATTGCCCCATATCTATCAAATATTCAAATCATCATATCTATTAAACCATACATCTAATTTATAATCCGATTGAACCTTCACCAGTACAAAAATAATTTGTCTTAACGCTATGATTTTTTTACAGACGGTTTCGCGTGACGTCCGTCAGTAGAAATCAAATGGAAGAAAACCGCCTGTGAAAATCAATTTCTATAGGCGTAAAAATGGCTCATTTATACGGTGGTTTCTTAAAAAAACTGTCAGTAGATATTGACCTGCGGTTTTCTTAATGAACCGCCAGTAGAAATAATCTAATATTAATTTTTTGAGTTTTTTAAATGACCTCGTATGAAAAAACTATCAAAATAAAAGTTTTAGATCTCGGAAAGTTATAAAACTTCGTAGTTGACAATGTTTTCATTTGAAATCATCTTGTCAACGAAAAAAACGTTTGAATTTGTTAACTTTGAAATTCAAATTTTATAAATGACCTCGGATGTTGAAACTACCAATATAAAAGTTGTAGATCTTGAAAAGTTATACAACTTTGTAGTTGATAACTTTTTCATTTGAATTGGGGTCTCAAATAGTCAATTTTCAATTGGTTCGTTATAATACGTAGGGAACCAAACTCTCTTTTTAAACACAAGTGACAGTGTGGTGCAGTGGTAAAGGGGGTATGCGCGAGGGAGAGGTCGCGGGTTCGAATCTCGCCGGCCGCGTACCTCGCGAAAAATGCCGTGACTTGCGACAGGCGGACGCTGGCCGATGAGCCCCTCCTCGGATTTAAATATTTTTAAAACTCAATTTTCGGAAAAAACATTATTACAGGCGGTTTATTAAGAAAACCGCTAGTACAAAATCGATTTGCATTGGCAGTTTTCTTAAGTGAACCACCAGTACAAATCGATTTATACTGCCGGTTCTCAAGCCACCGCCTGTGAAAACATTGATTTTTACTGGCCTTTAGCGCTAGCGGTTGCGAAAAATGCCTGTAAAAATGGCTTGACGACCGCCTATAGCATCCTTCTCTGTACTAATGCTTTGTGCTCCTTTCAATGAAATCTACAAATCAAGACCAATATTGATTATGTTTTGATGTAAAATGAAATAACAACACGTGGACCCACATGAAATACTCAAGGAGTAGATGACAGTCATAATGGCATCTGTTTTGTCATTATCAATATTTGAATCACTATATTTATTAAATTATACGTTCAATTTAAAATCCATACAATTAAATCTACAAATCAAGACCAATATTGATTACGTTTCGATGTAAAATAAACTAACAACATGTGGGCCCCACATGAAATATTCATAGCTTTTATACATTAGGCATATTTGTAATAACAAATAACCACACATAATATCTTGTGGGCACATGTTCAGTTATTTGTTATCCAACTAAATTATGTTATTTAGTTAATTGTCAAATGGAACGGTTCCATTGACTATAAATTTTAGTGGTTGGTTTAATTCAAACTGTCAAAAAGCAACTAAACCCTAAACCCTAAAACTTAAAAACCTAAACCCCAAAACCTGGCTTAATTCAAGCTATCGAAAAGCGACTAAACATTAAACCCTAAAACCCCAAACCCTAAACCCTAAAGCTCTAAATAAACCCCAAAACACGGTTTCATTTAAGATGTCAAAAAGCAACTAAACTCTAAACCATAAACCCTAGACCATAGACCCTAAACCCACCCTAAAACCCTAAAACCATAGGGACTAAACTAAAGACCCTAAAACCCTAAAAGCCTAAGACCCTAAACCCTAAAACCCAAAATATAGTTTAATTCAAGCTGTCAAAAAGCAACTAAACCCTAAACCCTAAAACCCAATTTAATTCAAGCTATCAAAAAGCAACTAAACCCTAAACCCTAAAACCTTAAACCCTAGACTCTAAACTCTAAACCCTAAACCCTAAAAACCCTAAACCTAAACCCATAAACTTAAACCCTAAACCCTAAATCTCTAGTGACTATAGCTCTCCTGATCGGAGTTCTTACTAGATCTCCAAGGAGGAGAGCATTGACGACGAGGATGGCGACGGCGATGATGACGATGAGGACACCAATGACGACGACGAGCCTCCTTGCAGGCAGCCAAGGAAGGATGATCCTTGCTCTAATAGTGAGGATCATCCTAAGATTAAGTTGTTTAGATTTATTAGGTTTAATAGTTTAGGTCTATTATTGTTGACACCTGTTATCATCCAAATTTTATTATCAATTATCCCTGCATTAAACATGAATATTCAGTAGAATAGGGTTATTACTAACAGATTCCATGAGTTTTGGTGAATTGTCTATTTCCCATAGGATTTTCCAGAAAAGCTTAAAAGAAGTATTAAAAAGCATAATTACCACGAAAGTTAACCGACAAGGAAACGTCATCACGAGAACACTAGAAGCATCTGGAACACACCCGAAGAACCGGAGCCCAAAACCCCACAGGGTGGGGCCGGCCGGCGCCCCCTAGGGTTTCCCCCGCGCCGCCTTCTGGAGTCTTCTACCACCGCCTATTAGAAGTCATCTTGGCCCTTGGTTAAGTCGGTTTGATGAAACGGCACACGTGCATCCCACCGGCCTATAAATAGAGGGCCATACCCCCCTGGAGGAGAGCCAGATCAAGAGATGAAGACACTGAAGCATTAGATAGATATCCACTAGATCTAGGCTAGCAATCAAGAGAGAGATTAGAGAGATAGAGTAGATGAGTAGAGATTCGGAGGAGTCCCGGCCTGTCGGAGCTTCTTCGTAGCTGTGTTCGTCTGGCTTCAGCTTCCTCGCCCGGAGTTGCGTTCTGAGGTACTTTTGTATTCAACATCCTGATTCAAGTAAGCATTTGTTCTTATTCGTTCTTAAGTTTACAACTCTATTTGAGTGCTTTGATCTTGGTAGCTCCTTGGTTGAAGTAGTAGTTTGTAGTGTAGACGTGATGTCTGGGCTATAATTACTTGTGAATGTCCCCTGATTGGCCGGATAGTGGTAGGTCGCGTAGGTGACAGCTGCGTTGAGTTCTATGTAGTCCACTTCCCGTTGATAGGATCGATAGGTGTATAAGTGTCTGGTAGGAGGGAACTCTGATTTCGCCTCTTATTCATGTCACTGCCCGATTAGAACGATATTATTCAAAGTTTACCGGTTGTCGGATCTAGATAATCATTTGTTATCTCCTCATTCTTGATATTCTCTGGATTGATTGTATTATCGGGTTAAGAGCTAATAGACTTAGTCAGTATCACCTACTGTTCCTTTGGGTTCGATATTAAAACCGGGATTGTCTGGTGAAGCGCTACATCGGTTGTTTTATCTGTGCGCTTGCGGATACCATGATATTATTAATCTTCAATAGAGTGCAGTTAATTTATACCAACAAGCATTTCTGGCGCCGTTGTCGGGGAACGGTTTGCTGATTTTGGCTTAGTCTATCTTCATCTTGTATTATACTTTTATCTTTTATCTTTTACCTTTTAAAGTATGGAACCCAAGTCCCAACTTTTATATCAATATGGAGCACCATCGGGATCGTATCTCCAGCCAAAAGAATCATCTTTACCTATCACATCATCTGGCTATGAGTTACGTCCGGGATTAATTAAGTTAGTTCAGGATCACATTTTTCTGGTATTTCTAGCGAAAACCCCTATTCCCATTTAGCCGATTTTGAACAGACATGTTCATGTTTGCACATTAAGGGCATGGCAGATGAAACTTTAAGATGGAAACTCTTTCCGTTTTCATTAACGGGAAAAGCAAAGAAATGGTATAATCGCCACGTTGGGAGTAACCAAGGAGATTGGGAAGTATTGCGTGCTAATTTTTGTCTTAAATTTTTCCCTATCGAAAAGGTCGCTAAATTTCGTTTTGAAATTATTGGATTTAAACAATTAGATAACGAATCATTAGGCAAGGATTGAGAACGCTTTGATGGATTTATAAATTCTGCACCTAATCTTGCTTTGCCAGAACCTATGCTTTTGCAACATTTCTTTTTAGGCATTGATGATAAAAATAAAGAATACCTTAATTTGGCCGCAGGAGGAGCATTTATGCATATTACTGCTTCACATGCTAAAACTATTCTTACTAATATCTTAATTGATCTTCCTGAAGAAAAAGAAAAGTTATTAGAAGATGAATTTTTGTCATCTGACTCTAAACTTTTGTATGATTCATCTCAACCTTTACCTGAACTATCTAATGAGAAGGAGATAATTCCTATTTCTGATTTTATGCTTGAATTTGAGGATGAACTTTTTGATGATTATGCAAACACCTCACGCTATCATAAAATTATAAAACCACAAGATTCTATGAATTTTAAAAGTTTTAATGTTTCATATCCTGCTGATTTAAAATTCCATAGAGAGATAACTAGAGAATTAATTTTTGTTATGAGTAATGAGTGGTTGATAGAATCTGAGTTTTCAAATGATATAATTCGTTTAAATTCTCCTGCCATTACTATTAAATGTCAAATTGATGCATATCCTTTTGATGCCTTTTATAATCCAGTAGTAGGTGTCAATATCATGTCTCTTACATTTGCTGAAAAATTCTTGAAAAATATGCCATTAATTCCTACAAATAAATTATTGAAAAATCGTTCAGGACATATTATTCCTAGTTCAGGTGTTTTATGTTCTCTTCCTATTGTGATTAATGAATTCTGAATTTTGCTGAATTTTTATATCTTTGATGTTTGGGATTTTGATGTAATGATTGGATTACCAATAGGAAAGCTTTTGCGAGAAGGTTGTGCGGGCAATTTAGATATTAGACTTGGGAAAAGATTTAATCTCTCAGTGCCTATAACTCATGCATTAAAAGCTAAGGCAGAGCCACCTCCTGAGGTAGATCCGATAGAAGAAGTTAAGACTGTGTCATTTGAGGAATTTATTGAATCTAATTTAGAGGATGATACTCAGTTCTTCATTAATGAAGAGGAGGAGGATCCGATTGATCTTGAACCTCTAGATGAATTACTAGAGCCACCTAAGCCTTCTATTGAGCTTAAGCAACTACCTTCTGGTCTTAAGTATGTTTTTCTGAATAATGATCAAAAGTCTCCTGTGATTATTAGTGATAAACTTTCTTATAAAGAGTCTTTTAAATTAATAACTGTCTTAGAAAAACATCGTGCTGCTTTTGGTTATTCACTCTAAGACCTTAAGGGGATTAGTCCTGTTTTATGCACCCATCGTATTCCAACCAACCCAGAGATTACACCTTCTAGAGAGCCCCAACGTAGGCTTCAAAATGCGATGAGGGAAGTTGTTAAGAAAGAGGTCTTGAAACTTTTGCATGCTGGAATTATTTATCCTGTTTCGCATAGTGAGTGGGTAAGCCCTTTTCAAATTGTACCTAAAAAGGGTGGTATGACCGTAGTTAAAAATGATAAAAATGAATTGATACCCCAGAGAACTGTTACAGGATGGCGAATGTGTATAGATCATAGAAAACTCAATAAAGCAACCAAGAAAGACCATTTCCCGCTGCCTTTCATTGATGAAATGTTAGAGCGTTTGGTAAATAATTCTTTCTTTTGTTTCCTTGATGGTTATTCTGGATATCACCAAATTCCTATCCACCCTGATGATCAAAGCAAAACCACTTTTATATGTCCTTATGGAACTTATGCTTATCGTAGAATGTCTTTTGGATTATATAATGCACCTGCTTCTTTTCAAAGATGTATGATGTCTATATTTTCTGAAATGATAGAAGAAATCATGGAAGTTTTTATGGATGATTTTTTAGTGTATGAAAAAACTTTTGATGATTGTTTAGAAAATCTAGATAAGGTTTTGCAGAGATGTGAAGAAAAGCACTTAGTCCTTAATTCGGAAAAATATCATTTTATGGTTAGAGAAGGAATAGTGCTAGGACATTTAGTGTCTGAAAGAGGTATAGAGGTAGATAAGGCAAAAATTAAAGTAATTGAATAACTACCTCCACCTGTTAATATAAAAGGAATCAGAAGTTTTCTTGGTAATTGTGGTTTTTATCGCAGATTTATAAAAGATTTTTCACATATTGCTAGACCACTGACTAATTTGTTAGCTAAGCATGTTCCTTTTGAATTTGATGATGCATGTTTAAAATCTTTTAATATTCTTAAAGAAGCACTTACATCAGCACCAATCATTCAACCCCCTGATTGGTCTTTACCTTTTGAAATTATGTGTGATGCTAGTGATTATGCTGTAGAGGCAGTATTAGGACAAACAAAAGATAAGAAGCATCATGCAATTGCTTATGCTAGTAAAACTATGACAGGAGCACAATTAAATTATGCAACAACTGAAAAAGAACTCCTGGCTGTTGTTTTTGCTATTGATAAATTTAGATCTTACTTAGTAGGAGCAAAAGTAATTGTTTATTCTGATCATGCTGCTTTAAAATATTTGCTCACTAAGAAAGATGCTAAACCTCATTTGATAAGAAGGATTTTGTTACTCCAAGAATTTGACTTAGAAATTAAAGATAGAAGAGGAATAGAAAATACAGTTGCTGATCACTTGTCTAGAATACACTTTGAGAAACCTCAGGAATTACCTATTAATGACTCATTAAGAGATGACATGTTGTTTAAAGTGACCAAGTCAGACCCTTGGTACGCGAATATTGTCAACTTTATGGTTGCAGGCTATGTACCACCAGGGGAAAATAAAAAAAAGCTTATTTATGAAAGTCGTCTCCACATATGGGATCCACCATACCTCTTCAGAATTTGTTCAGATGGATTATTTAGAAGATGTGTACCAGTAGAAGAGGGCATGCAGATCATTCAGAAATGCCATGCATCACCATATGGAGGTCATTATGGGGCATTTCGCACTCATGCTAAAATCTGGCAGAGTGGGTTCTTTTGGCCAACTATGTATGAAGACACCAAAGATTTTGTCCGGAGATGTGGATCATGTCAGAGGCACGGAAATATCAATGCAAGAGATGCTATGCCACTCACCAACAATCTCCAGATCGAGCTCTTTGATGTCTGGGGAATTGATTACATGGGACCATTTGTGAAATCAACAAATTGTGAATACATTCTGGTGGCAGTTGACTATGTATCCAAATGGGTAGAAGCTATGCCATGCATGAATGCTGATTCCAAACATTCAAAGAAGATGTTCGAAGAGATTATATTTCCAAGGTTTGGAACACCAAGAATGGTCATTAGTGACGGAGGAACACACTTCACTGATAAAAAGTTTAACCGATACTTGCAAGCTCATGGCATCCGTCACAATGTAACTACTACATACCATCCTCAGATAAGTGGCCAGGCAGAAACATCAAACAAACAAATCAAGAATATTCTACAGAAAACAGTAAATGAAATGGTTACTGCATGCAAAGATCGATTACCCGAAGCACTTTGGGCATATCGGACCGCATACAAGACACCTTTGGGTATGTCACCTTACCAGCTAGTATATGGTAAGACCTGTCATTTACCAGTGGAGTTAGAGCATAAAGGTCACTGGGCTATTAAGAGATGGAACATGAACTTTGAAGCCGCTGGAGAAAAGAGAAAAATGCAATTATCAGAATTAGAAGAATGGAGAGAAAAGGCTTATCACAATTCAAAGATCTATAAAGAAAGAACAAAAAGATGGCATGACAAGAGGATCAAGAAGAAGGAGTTTGCACCAGGAGATAAGGTATTACTTTTTAATTCCAGGTTTAAATTATTCAGGCTTGAAAAACTACGAAGCAAATGGGAAGGACCATTTACGGTTGTGAATGCATCACCACATAGAGCGGTAACTCTACAATCACACGAAGGTACGTTATTCAAGGTAAATGGTCACCGACTTAAATTATTTTTAGAACCATTTAATTTAGAACTTGTGACGGGCTGGACTTTGTCCAATTACCCACTTTTTAGTCCCGTCATTATCCGTTACGAAAAATTATCGCGCATCGTAACTATCAGGAAGTAGGAAGAGTCTAGAGGCTTCACGAGCTCTGCCAGCCAGGAAAGACACCTGGTGGGGCCGGCCGACGCCCTAGTGGGGCCGGGCGGCGCCCCCCTGTCCCCTCTCGTCCCGACTCAAGTTCCCTTTTCTTTCTCTATCTTTCCTAAATACAATCCCATAGATTCCCGATGCATACGAATAATCTTTCGTACGAATCCTGTAGAACCTAGATTTGATCTTATCCTGTCTCCTGAAAACCATATAAATACGCACCTATACCACCCTTGAATGCAATCCCATCATCATTGCCTTCTTCTCCTCCAAAGAAACTCTCTAGTTTAGATCTAGTAGCAATGGCAAGCAAAGCGGTCGTCGGCGCTGACTCCAGCAAGCTCCAAGGCGACGACTCGAAAGCCATCGTCCTCACGCAGCCGAAGCCCCTTGCCATCGTGCCGCCAAAGCACCTCGCCGTCGTGCCACCGAAACATCTTGCTATGGTGCCCCAACAATTCGAGCAAGTCTACTACACGCATGCTCAGCCTGCTCTGCCATCGCCACCTGAGAGACTGTTGCTAGAAGATAGTACCAGGGGGAAGCAGATAGATATTCCCCAAGGCACCCCACTTCTTCCACCTAGAGATAATGAGTGACTCCTATCGGTCAAGACCGACAAGAACGGAACGCTGGTATGTGCGAAGTACACCACTGCTCGCCCTGCCATCCAAGGAGTTCGTGCACGTTCAGGCCAAGTCCGCTACACCGAGTTCATACCACCTCCGCCCAAGAGACAGCGGGCTACATCTACATCAGCACTAGAGAAAGTCCCTAGACAGCCCCCGCTTTCTCTACACATCCTTAATGAGAAGATGGAAGCTCTCTCTAACACCGTTAGGGGTATAGAGAGGAATGAAGACTTAAGGAGCAAGATTATGAGTGACATGACTAAGCAGATAGAAGTCAATGTCAAGTTAATTCGCAGTCTCAAGCGTGAAAAAGATCAGCTGAAAGAAGAGATTGGTGATCTGAAGGAAGAAATTAGGAAGCTCGCAAAGAAAGGGCAGCCTTAAGTTGCCCTCGTTATCTATATAATAAGGCACAAATGTGTTAAGTTTGATTATATTATCAAGTATGCTAGGTTGGAATTATAATATTAAGTGTGTTAGGTAAGCCTATTGAGCTAGGGCAGTCGTTAGCTCAGTCAGTTATCAGAGTTATCTAGTATTATTAATAAATAAAGTGCCTTATTCTTTTTATCAATATTAATATTTTAAGTTTACTCTACTCTCTATATTTTTAGTACGCATGTTGTCTCCACATGTTGCGCAGAAAAGTATGCAGGAAAATAAGTGTGGGGAGGCACATCGCGACTATGGAAATCAATTCGCTCGAGAAAATCACGTAATTTGGAAGACAATCGAACCAGGACCTCGCACACCGAAGTGGACCTCGTGGGGCCACAGAGGCACGCCGCCCGGCGCCCTACCTAGGCCGGCCGGCCCTCCTCTGCACCCTCTGCATCCCCTTCTCGGTCATGGTTAAGTTTGATCCTCATATAATTTAATTGCATATGTTTTGATTTCTGTTTCAATCCGAATTAAAATTCACATGCTAAATTACTTTTAAAAGAGAAGAAGAAGATTGTTTAATTCATAGCTTAAGAATAAATTATATAACACTTCTCTAGGAATTATGTTACTATTGGAAACTATTTATAGGAACCCCATGATTGTTTAAGTCGTTATGAAACATGATATAGTTGAATAATGAGAATTCAATCCTTGATGTTTTGTCTTTGGAGATTTTATTTCAAAAATTTAAATGATTAGTTATACCGCTCCTTTGTGGTAAAAATATTATCCTACCAGAGCCATATATAGGATAGAAGCCTGCTACATATAATACTTGTCTTTGTATTGAGTTTGGTCAACCTTTGTAACCCTTTGAAGAAATTTGTCATATTTTCGAATCAAGTGCCTATTCCACATAAGCATTACTCTAATCCAGAGTAATAGCGAGTCATTCTATTGAAAATGTTTCTCTCCTACACTGGGAGAAAACACCAAAAATAATTATATAGCATAGTTACCAAATAATTGCTCCATGTTTTGTTAAAATCTCTCAACTACTAAATTCAAAAGAAGTATGAGCTATGCAAAAGAATAAGGGAGTATAAAAAATGGACAAGTGTCCGAAAAAATTAAAACAATGAGTACTTAGATGCTCGCCTCCCTTGAAGAAAAAAAGAAGAGAAAGAGATAGCTCATACTCTCTGATTAAGCTCAGTTGTATAAAAGAGAGACTTATTTTCTCAAGAAGCAAGGTAGAATTAGGTTCCACCATATTTCACCAAATAAAGCTTGATTCAATTATATGCCTCATTTCTCTGTGGATTCATTGTTTGACTTTACAACAAATACAATGCAAGTATGTTTTCACATTTTACCTACCTGAGATCTACATAAGCTTTTTAGAAGTAGGATAAAGAAGGCAATTTCATTAATGCCTTGGTAAGGATACAAAAATACCATATATATATATCAGTGATTCGAGAGTACTACAAAAGGAGAAGGTAAAGCTAAGTTTATTTGCAAAATTACATACCCTCCAATTGACTTAACTAAAGGAAGAGAGTGATCTGTTTTCAAGCTATTCTGTTTTTCAACTACTCAAAGATTCATGGTAGACACTTTGAATTCCAAAGTACATGCTTGACTAGATTAATTTTATATAATGTACTCTCAAGTTATGTTTTAAATGCTCCATTCTCTCTAAGAATCTGACATCTTAAAACCAAACTTTTCTCGGGACGAGCAAAAACATAAGTGTGGGGGTAATTGTTGACACCTATTATCATCCAAATTTTATTATCAATTATCCCTGCATTAAACATGAATATCCAGTAGAATAGGGTTATTACTGACAGATTCCACGAGTTTTGGTGAATTGTCTATTTCCCAGGGGATTTTCTAGAAAAGCTTAAAAGAAGGATTAAAGAGCATAATTACCACGAAACTTAACCGCCAAGGAAAAATCATCACGAGAACACTAGAAGCATCTGAAACACACCCGAAGCACCGGAGCCCGAAACCCCACAGGGTGGGGCCGGCCGGCACCAGGGTGGGGCCGGCCGGCACCCCCTAGGGTTTCCCCCGCACCGCCTTCTGAAGTCTTCTACCACCGCCTATTAGAAGTCATCTTGTCTCTTAGTTAAGTCGGTTTGATCTAACAGCACGTGCATCCCACCGGCCTATAAATAGAGGGCCATACCCCCCTGGAGGAGAGCCAGATCAAGAGATGAAGACCCTGAAGCATTAGATAGATATCCACTAGATCTAGGCTAGCAATCAAGAGAGAGATTAGAGAGATAGAGTAGATGAGTAGAGATTCGGAGGAGTCCCGGCCTGTCGGAGCTTCTTCGTAGGTGTGTTCGTATGGATTCAGCTCCCTCGCCCGGAGTTGCGTTCTGAGTTATTTTTGTATTCAACATTCTGATTCAAGTATGCATTTGTTCTTATTCGTTCTTAAGTTTACAACTCTATTTGACTGCTTTGATCTTGGTAGCTCCTTGGTTGAAGTAGTAGTTTGTAGTGTAGACGTGGTGTCTGGGTTATAATTACTTGTAAATGTCCCCTGATTGGCCGGATAGTGGTAGATCGCATAGGTGACAGCTGCGTTGAGTCCTATGTAGTCCACTTTCCGTTGATAAAATCGATAGGTGTATAAGTGTCTGGTAGGAGGGAACTCTGATTTCGCCTCTTATTCATGTCACTGCCCGATTAGAACGATATTATTCAAAGTTTACCGATTGTCGGATCTAGATAATCATTTGTTATCTCCTCATTCTTGATATTCTCTGGATTAATTGTATTATCGGGTTAAGAGCTAATAGACTTAGTCAGTATCACCTACTGTTCCTTTAGGTTTGATATTAAAACCGGGATTGTCTGATGAAGTGCTATATCAGTTGTTTTATCTGTGCGCTTGCGGATACCTTGATATTATTAATCTTTAATAGAGTGCAGTTAATTTATACCAACAATTATGTATCAGGATGAGTGCAATCATGTATTCGTTCAAAATGTATCTTTGTTTTAATGAATTAATGGTAAAAATCTACTCCAAACTCTTTCTTTTGCTGTCTGCGGTCTTTCTGTTATGTATCTTTATTTTCTTTTAATTAATGAAAAAACTATAATGTACTCGACCAAAAGGACTGCAAGTTTGTAATTAATGAAAAAACTATAATGTACTCGACCAAAAAGGCCACCGGCACGTTCATCTCCAAACCACTCCACCGTAAAACACTTCTGTCCAAAAGGGATATTTGCCATACTCATCTTATTTTAATCGAATTTTAAAATGAGTATTTGGGACCCTCAACGAATTCAAATGAAAAATTTGCAATTCCAAACTTTTGTAACTTTTCAAGATCTACAAGTTTTGGTTTTGGTCGTTTTTCAATTAGAGGTCGTTTGAATTTTTTTGATTTCAAGTGTGAGAAATTCAAATATAATTTTCCACACATAGATGAATTTAAATAAAAAATTATCAACTATAAAGTTTCATAATTTTTTCGAGATGTAAAACTTTCGTTTTGGTCGTTTCTCCCCCCGAGCTTATTTGAAAATTTTGAATTTTAAATGTGAGAAAATTCAAACATAATTGTATAAATGATTTCAAATAAAAAGGTTATCATCTACAAAGCTGCATAACTTTTTGTTTTGGTTGTTTCTCCATCCGAGGTTGTTTGGAAAATTTGAAAATTCAAAGTAATCTTTTATGCATAGATGATTTTGAATGAAAACATTGTCAACTACAAAATTGCATAACTTTTTGAGATCTACTCCGTCCGTCCCTGCATGTCTGCTGTTTTCGCGTCCCGAGAAACAATTTAACTAAATATATATGTTTATAATACATAATTAGTATCATTGACAGATCTTTAAATCTAGTTTTTTTAACAAATTTATTTGAAGATATAAATATTGCACGTATTTTCTACAAATCGAATTAAACTTATCAGTATCCAAACCGTGGCGATAGACATTTAGGGATGGAGGAAGTACAACTTTTGTTTTTTGTCATTTCTCCATCTAAGGTCTTTTGAAAATTTCAAATTAATTTATATGCAATCTGTGTAATTAGTTTTTTTTGTCTCTATTTAATATTGTCGGTTACCAAAGTTAGGGGTACCCAACTTCAATGCAAAAACGCTCATTCCCAACTTGGCCTGGCCCAAGTAAGGCCAGTGGAAGCCCACGAAGGCCGCGTCTACAGAGGCCCACGACATCATTCCACTAATAACAGACTCCTCGGGAGAGCTCGGGAGGCGGCGCCCAAGTCTCCGATTCGCCCGAGCCTCCTCTGGAGAGCTTGGAAGATCGACCTCCTGGGCGCCCAAGTCTCCGATTCGCCCGAGCCTCGCCCGAGCCTCCTCTGGAGAGCTCGGGAGGGCGGCCTCCTGGGCGCCCCAGTGTCCGATTCGCCCGAGCCTCCTCTGGAGAGCTCGGGAGAGCGGCATCCTGGGCGCCCAAGTCTCCGATTCGCCCGAGCCTCCTCGGGACAGCACTCCTCGGCGCCCAAGTTTCCGATTCGCCCGAGCCTCCTCGGGAGAGCTCGGGAGGCGGCATCCTCGGCGCCCAAGTCTCCGATTCGCCCGAGCCTCCTTGGGAGAGCTCGGGAGAGCGGCGTCCTCGGCGCCCAAACCTCCGATTCGCCCGAGCCTCCTCGGGAGAGCTCGGGAGAGCGGCCTCCTCGGCGCCCAAAGTCTCCGATTCGCCCGAGCCTCGCCCGAGCCTCCTCTGGAGAGCTCGGGAGGGCGGCCTCCTGGGCGCCCCAGTGTCCGATTCGCCCGAGCCTCCTCTGGAGAGCTCGGGAGAGCGGCATCCTGGGCGCCCAAGTCTCCGATTCGCCCAAGCCTCCTCGGGACAGCACTCCTCGGCGCCCAAGTTTCCGATTCGCCCGAGCCTCCTCGGGAGAGCTCGGGAGGCGGCATCCTCGGCGCCCAAGTCTCCGATTCGCCCGAGCCTCCTTGGGAGAGCTCGGGAGAGCGGCGTCCTCGGCGCCCAAACCTCCGATTCGCCCGAGCCTCCTCGGGAGAGCTCGGGAGAGCGGCCTCCTCGGCGCCCAAAGTCTCCGATTCGCCCGAGCCTCCTCGGGAGAGCTCGGGAGGCGGCATCCTCGGCGCCCAAGTCTCCGATTCGCCCGAGCCTCCTCTGGAGAGCTCGGGAGATCGGCCTCCTGGGCGCCCAAGTCTCCGATTCGCCCGAGCCTCCTCTGGAGAGCTCGGGAGGGCGGCCTCCTGGGCGCCCCAGTGTCCCATTCGCCCGAGCCTCCTCTGGAGAGCTCGGGAGAGCGGCATCCTGGGCGCCCAAGTCTCCGATTCGCCCGAGCCTCCTCGGGACAGCACTCCTCGGCGCCCAAGTCTCCGATTCGCCCGAGCCTCCTCGGGAGAGCTCGGGAGAGCGGCATCCTGGGCGCCCAAGTCTCCGATTCGCCCGAGCCTCCTCGGGAGAGCTCGGGAGAGCGGCGTCCTCGGCGCCCCAAACCTCCGATTCGCCCGAGCCTCCTCGGGAGAGCTCGGGAGAGCGGCGTCCTCGGCGCCCAATCCTCCGGTTCGCCCGAGCCTCCTCGGGAGAGCTCGGGAGAGCGGCCTCTTCGGCGCCCAAGTCTCCGATTCGCCCGAGCCTCCTCGGGGGAGCTCGGGAGAGCACGGGAGAGCGGCACCAGCTCGGGAGAGCGGCATCCTCGGCGCCCCAAGTCTCCGATTCGCCCGAGCTTCCCTATCCCCCTCGAGCGCAATCTCGCGAAGACATCCAAGGCACAGGTAATGTCAGCGGAGCAATCTTGGACCACAAGAGATCTCTCTGACCACTTTACAAGCACTGTCCCGTCGGGCGAGACTCTCGACGCGACCGTGCTTCGCACGCCCCTGACGGCCATACCACCTGTCCTCCACGGTATGGTCCACGGTGCGCCGCCCCGTTTTGGGAAAGACGCCACTGCGCCGTCCACACGAAAGGACGAGCACGCCTTCAGGATCCTGAGCCTCGGGAAACAACGCCCCAAGGTGACTCTCCCTCTTGTCACATCGTACGGAAGGATAGCCGGTAGGTGTGAACTCACCAAAGTCGTGCGGACCACGACGGCCATATCCAGAAGACCCAGAGAGCTGACGACATGACATAGTCAGACGACTGTTTCTACCTTAGAACTCGCGAACCAAGATAGCCATACCCATACCCCGGAGACACGGAGAAAAGGCAGCAGCTAGTCAAAAGGGGAACGGCAACTCCTCACTATTTTAATAGGTAGCGTCGTAGCCGCCTTTGCCTCTCCCTTGCGGCTATAGAAGGGAGAGCAGAGACCAGCTTTAAGAGGACGGAGGACGAACGAACGGACGGAGAAGTTCCAAGTTCTCGCCCACAGCAAACGACTTGTAAACACTTAGACACTCACAAGAGACCTGGGAGCACTTCCCTCTCTCGACTAGCTTGTAACCCCCTACTACAAGCACCCCGGTGCAAGGCAACACGACTCTCCTCTCCACTGGACGTAGGGCTTGGTTGGCCTGAACCAGTATAATCCCTGTGTTCCCCCTTTGCACACCATCCGTAGCCTCAACCGCAAAACACGTATTTACTAGCCGGTGTTAGCCCCGCCAAAATTAGCACCGACAAATATATATCTAAACATCCGATTTGATGGGTGTAACATTTTTTCGGTGGGATCGGATGACATGTCATCTTGTTGTGTATATATTGCAATATACGTGGTTGAGAGCGATGCAAGCAGACGACCAGATCAGAAAATTCGACCGACCCACGCATTCATACTATCGGCAGTTTGGCATCATTAGGCATTGCCACTTAACTTCCACCGTGCCCCATATAAAACTCTACTTTGGGTTCTATGTTTGCCTGGACCTTGGTTCGTTCATGAACTCGGCCAGGATAGGAAGAGGCCGGTCTAGTAGGTACAACTTGCTATGTTTGTTTCTATTTCCTCGTAGAGCTTAGGGATCTTCTGGTTTGTTTGATATAGCCCTACGAGTGGAAAAAGTGAATATGAATCCTAGATTCACCTAGATCTACCATGGAATAGCTCCACCGCGATTCTGAGATTCGCCAAAGCGTTTGGTACACCTCCACCAACATCTTTATATCACTTCCACATGGGCCCTACATGTCAGGGGGAATGCAAAAGGAAAACCACAATGTTTCTTCCTCTGACTGTGCGAGGCCTCGCTGCTGGGGTCGGCAGGTGCAGCCGGCTAGGGACAAGCACACGATCGGCCAAGGGCGGCATAGGGCTGGGCACGGCCACGACCTCCTGTCTCGACGGAGGGCCGGCTAGTGGCAACAGGGCTCAGCCAGGGACGAGCGTGTAGCCGTCTGGGGGCGGCAGGGCCAGCTGGGGACGAGCGCGCTGCCGACCGAGGGTCGGCACAGGGCTGGCCTCTTGCCTCGCTGGAGGGCCAGGGGGCATAGCCGGGTGGGCCAAAGAGCCGGCGAGGACGGGCCTGGGCGGGGCCTCTCACCGGCGAGCGGGCATGGCGGAGATCGCGGTCTGGGGTGGGGAAGAAGGTGATGAAAGAAAGAAAGAAGGAAGGAAGGAAGAAAGAACGAACGTATCGGTTCGGAGTAAATATGCGTAACGAGTGGCATGGTAGGTAATTTTTCTCAAACTCTATCAAATTTGGATTTGGTGAAGCACTCTTGAACTGCTCCACCAATTTGGTGAATCTGGGGATAGATCCACCCTTGGTGAATTAGATGCATGTGAAGCTCGTGGAGCTAGAAGTATCTGCAACAATTAGTGGATCTAGATCTGATGAATCTCTACCAAACAAGCGACTGTGGCGCAACGTCGGCAGCCGCGGTGTGGTGGATAGTGAAGGCAGCGTGCCGCAGGAGGGCGGTGAGGCGGGAACGGGCCCGGCGATGGTGGCAGCGGAGGAGCGCGCAGACGTGCAGGAGTAGACAAAGGCGTTGAAGAAGATGCTTAAGCATAAGCCCACCAGCGCCACTGCCATGCTCGCTGGACCATCTCACCCCACGCGCGCTCCCCGTGGCCAAAAAAAGAGAGAGAGAGAGAGGGGCCTGTAGCACTGTCTGGCCTGTTCCTAGCCCACAGTCTATACACGCCCTTGGTCTCCACTTCCCACACAAAATCCAACCCGTTAGACATACTACCACTATTTAATTTCTTGGCATTTGAACTACTATCTTATCTGGGATTATTTAATAAGTTCCATTTCTTTCAACGCCATCTACAGCAGGGAGGTTGCCGGACGGCCGGTGGAAAGAGGGTGTCCGATCTTCCATCAAGATAACTCTTAATTTGGTGACAACTTGACACTCACGGTTCGACTTCTGGTGATAAAGATCTGCACCCTACAAAGGTTGATAAGAGAATGTGACTTACTCCATCCGTCCCTTTTTATCTGTCGCCGTTGGTGTACGTGGCACAAGTTTAACTCTATTTGTAGAAAATACATGTAACATTTGTATCTCATAATAAATTTATTAAAAAACTAGATTCAAATATCTTTTTAATGATACTAATTATGTACTATAAATATTAATATTTTTTAATATATATTTAATTGAAGTTGTTTCTTGGGAAACACAAACGACAGATATTTAGAGACAGAGGGAGTAAGTGCTAGCTATATCATCAATAGAAAATAAAGCACCTTTGCAACGTCCTCAATTTTAGCACGATCAAATCTTATAGCAAACATGACACGATGTTTCAGTTTAACTACTTGCTGATTATTTTCTTAGTCACCATAGCGCTGTTCGCTTGAACCAGGTTCGGCTTACTTTCAGCCACAGAACAGTATTTTCCTCCCACAACAATTCAGCCGTAGAATTCACTCTAGCCGAATTTTAGCTCAACCGAACAGAGTTTTTTAAGTGCTTGAATCCATAGCGATGCTGACACTGGAAACACAAAATATTCTCTTTTCTACGAAGCGAGTAGATAGAACGAGTTTTCCACCCGATGAGCAGCTACTCAAATAGGTAATACCAAACAACAGATATTGCATCATACGGGCCTAATTGAGCTACGCACATGCATGCAACCAATGAATTCGTAGTACATCTTATTAGAAGCTAAGGTTCCTGACAGTGATGAAATTGCATACTGTGGTAAGCGTATTCTGTGAGGCGCAACCGGCCATACCAATACCACGTACGTTGCAAGTTCTAATCATAAGTTAGCGGGTGCTCTGCGAACCATCAAGACTCAAGCAATCATTAGTCCAATATATAGCTTAATTTAACTTGGTACAAGATGTCACCATCAATCCGCCTAATGAGGCAATCACCACGGTCCCCACTGGACTCAAAATAAATTACATGCCAGGATTGATCCAAAGCTGAAATAAATTAAAGGGGGATTACATCAACTGCAAGTCAATCACCAAGGTATATTAAGAATAAATTAAAATGCAATCATATGGAGTAGCTAAACCATTATCCATGCATTTCTTAGCTGCTTAGCTTGCGAAGGTTCAAGCGATGGGAGGATGAATGCACCATACATAGTACAGGGCGGGCGCGCGCACAGGCACACGCACCTCCTCCTCAGTAACCATGTCTAGTACGTAGATTGCTTGTATCTGATCCAACGGGTTCTCCGTGAAAATCATCACACAACTGTGCATGCATAGCGCCCTCAAAAGGCCTCATCCCGCTGCTAGGATTAATTCTTGGCATCAGTATGAAAAAGGCCGTAATCACTACTGGATTCGCCCTCTTTGCCGACTGCTGAAACCAGTCGGCAAAGGAGGAAATGCAGTCGGCAAAGGCTTTGCCGACTGCATTTCTTGAGGCAGTCGGCAAAGGGGAGGTGGCAAAGCCCAAGGCGGCAAAGGCCACCTTTGCCAGCTGCCATGAAAGGCAGTCGGCAAAGCCTTTGCCGACTGCCGCTCTGGCAGTCGGCAAAGCAAACGCGCACAGCCGTTAGAGTTTTCTTTGCCGACTGCCTAGGTGGCAGTCGACAAAGAATTTTTTTCATTTTTTTTAATCGAGGCAAATATTTTTTTCCTTTTTTTTAATCGAAGACCTTTGCCGACTGCCTTTATTGGCAGTCGGCAAAGATTTTTTCCATTTTTTTAAAAAAAATGTGTATATCTTTGCCAGCTGCCAATTCAGCAGTCGGCAAAGGCTTTGCCGACTGTCTTGCTTCGTGGCAGTCGGCAAAGCTGGGTATTTTGCTTTTTTTGTTCCCAGCTTTGCCAGCTGCCGTGGCAGTCGGCAAAGCTGGAAAATACAATTTTTTTTTTGCTGTTTTTGCCGATTTAGCTCACGTATCGCAGCAAGCAAAACACATATATGTACATATCACAGAAATCCACATATACATCACAGAGATTCACAAATAATCCATAACCACAACATCCATCAAGTCGCACGCACGAATGTAACATCCAACAAGTCGCACAAGTCCAACATCCAACAAAGTTGCAAAAGGGTCTAACATAACAAAGTTACATCCATTATCCAACAACATGCACCGAGCCACTCACTCGTCCTGCGACCAGTCGCCACCACCGTGGTGTGAGGAGCTCTCTGTCGGCCACGAAGACCACCCGGACGGTCCGACCTGCGGCTGTGGAGAAGGTCCAACTGTCGGAGACGGGTTCGAAGCCGCCGACTGCAGCTGTACGGATAAGCGATCTCATTAGTACCTAAGGGATGGCCGCACAAGCGAAAACAATAGATAGGCTGCCAGTAACTCACCGGAGTCTTTACAGACGGAAGATCAGGGAGTGGAGGGAGAACAACCGGGGGTGGAGTGAACATCACTTGCAACGGAGGGGGTCTGTAGTTAGGGATCTCCAGGCCCTGAAAGTAGCTGGAAATCGAGGAGGCAAACTGCGTCATCTGTTGCTGGGACTGCTGCTGGAAAGCTAGCATCGCCTGCCGATGGGCCTCCTGTTGGGCCGCCAGCTGCTGCCGATAGACCTCTTCTCGGGCCGCCTCTCTTGCCTGTTGGGCCGCCTGTTGGGCCCGCATCTCTTCCAGTTGGACCTGCAATATTACACAAGCGATGTTTAAACAATGCATAAACATTCGGCAACATATGTAAAACCAATGAACGACGAATAGTTACCTGAAGCGCCGCCATCATCTGTGTGGAGCTTGCCCGCCGAGGTTGTATGGGGACATCGGAGGAGGTACCGGCACTGCTATCTGAACGACGAACCTCACGAAGGGAGGGAACGGTGGCCGGGTCGATGACGCTGTGGGCAATAAGGTACCGGCCGTGCTGCTTCCCTCCTCCCGTCCTCATCAGGACGTCCGTATCGAGGGGCTCGGTCGACGGGTCGTAGTCGGCACCATGGCGCGTGCGAACCGCCTCGGTGTACTGGACCACCCTATCGTAGACGTTTTGATTGGTGATGGCGTCGGGCCCCCTCGCCGTGTCGTAGACGTTCTCTGGATCTGTCGCCTTGCCCTGGTGAGACAGGATATAGCCCGTGAACTCGTTGATCACCTGGCCGTCATGCGACTGGGTCTGCGAGAAAAACACAAGGACGATTACACGTAATGAGAATGAATGGCTCAATCAATTGAATAAATAAACAAATTGGTGTAAAGGGTACCCATGTGTCCATGTACTCTCCGAGAGAGCGGCACCCTTGGTGGTGTGACGGCCCCGCCTTCGCCTTGGCATATCCAGATTTCTTCCTGCGCATCTCGTAAGCCTCCGGCGTTCTCCACCCGTCCACAATCGCCTCCCAGCAGTCCATGTGCATTTTGCACCAATCAGCAGGATACTGCATGCATTACAACGTGCATTTAGGTGAGTAAGAAGATGAATTGGAATGAAATTAGAATTATTGTTTCCTACTTACGAGCATGTAGGCCTCCCTGGGCATGTCAGTTTCGGGCCACTGGATCATCTTCCTCGCATCCACCTTGTCTAGCTTCTCCTTGAGTACGTTGGCGTGGTAGCTGATGAGGCACTGGACGTGTGCCTCGTAGAACATGTCCTTGAGCCTGATCTGGCAGACCCTGTCCTGCACTACCGACGCCTCATGCTCGTGCCCTGGGTCGCACGTGAAATACTCCTGCAT